>QEAN01000309.1:0-10150 GCA_006535955.1 Synchytrium endobioticum | reverse complement strand
CGTAAAAGGACTTTGGCATTCGCCGTTTGCCATCGTCAGCCGCCTGCTCCATGGTGGCAGCTACCTTGTCCAACTCATCAATCACTTTGTCCGACTATGCTAACATGCGCCAACATGTACAAATAATAGTCGAAAGACTATTTAGGCGGCGTGAAAAACCGCGAAACCCCGACCTACGTGAGTGGAATCAATCCCATGATGCTGTTTGGTTGCTAACACTGCATCGTTTGCACTTCCTAGGGGTCAAACAAGCGTAATGTGCGAATGCGCGAATTACTGCGCCAGAGCGACAAGAAATGCATTGGAATCACACTGGTGGCACCAGCATCGCGCAGACATGATTCGTGGCGCTCCCGCGTCAACAGGTCTCCACGTCGGTACAGGCAGAAGCCGACCGCGACCGACTGTCCATTCTCGCGAGGGCCACCATGGCAGATGAGAGGCCGAGTTCATCAGAGTCCACTAGCAGTGGCGGCATAGACGAGTGGCGACGCATCAATGCTCTCGACCACGTACGCAGAACAGAAGGCGATCCAGCCACCATTCACAGCAAGGATCTTGCAAACGACTGGCTAGAGGTATCGACTCATGGTCGAGACAAGGATGAAGCCAATAATGACGGGGAAGAAGACATGACTGAAATATTTGTACCGCCCGAAGAGGATTACGTGTCCATTGACTACGGATACCTGGCATCTATAACTCCAATCGATGAATCAACCATCGAACGAGATCGTTATGGATTTCGACGAGTATATGATGCTGTCAACAGAGATATTCAGAATAGCTTCGATTTGGAGTATGACTCGATACTGGTGGCTAGAGAAATGGAGTGGAATTCGTTATTTGAGTCTGCTAAAAAGGGTGGCCTCAGACTGCCAAAGCGGACCAACGAATGCAAGTCTCGTGTCCTGCCATTTTTCATACTTCCTCCCTTTTGGAATAATTACAGGCCTGATTGAAATGGTACTATTATAGTGAAGAGACTGGTTAGAAAGGGTGTGCCTAGGAAAATTCGCGGACAGGTGACGTGTCACTATTCGACATACTTCCTGTACTCCTTGCTCACCTATTTCTTAATGCCAGTGCTGGTACTATTACAGCGGAGCACAATCAAAGAGACAACAGTACCCAGAGCTGTTCGCTAAACTATGCGCTCAAGAAAGGCTCGATTTGTCTGCGGGACATACCAAAGAAGTGAATAAGATAATAGAGCACATCGACATCATAGACAAGGGTATCTGGTGCTTTCTGCCACTCAACCTAGTTGGTCATGTCTTACGCCCCGACTTGTTTTCGGCTCACACTACACAACCCAGATTTACTGCGGACTTTCCCAGATAACATACACTTCAAAACATCACCACCACATCAAGGCATGTTCAATATATTCAAGGAGAAGTCGACGTCACCACCGCCATATCTAGCATCTTTACGACGAATCTTGGTAGCATTCGCATATTACTCATGGCCTCATCCAGATGCCAGAGTCAACTTGAAACAGTCCAAATATAACGTCGGCTATTGTCAAGCTCTAAATTTTGTCGTTGGAATGCTGTTGTTGGGTATAACAGATGGTCAACCAATGACGGACATTGTATCATCAAAAACTGCGTTGAGCACCACACCGATTTCATCAGATCCGGGCTTCAGTTGGAATCCAGTAACGGATCAACGAGAAGCCGAACTACGGGCATTTTGGATATTAGCTGCTGCAATCGATGATTTATTACCTCCTGAAATGTATGGCTCGAATTTAGAAGGCGTACAAATTGAGCAAGACATACTATGGAGATCGATTATGGGAAAGGGTGGTGCTAGATATGGTGTTAGGAAGGTAGCTAGGTTTATTGGGAGTATGGAAACGAATGGAGCTGTGCATGGGAAAAAGGCTAGAAGGGCAAAGAAGAGTGGGACTGAGGGCCAGAGGATGCCACCATTGAGTATGATTACCACACAGTGGTTTTTGACAATGTTTGTCAACGTTGTACCGACAGAAGTATGTCCTGTATGGGCCGTGCAGAAGAGCCGATGCTGACTTGTGTTGCACCGATAGACGCTTCTAAGGATATGGGATGTTTTCTTCTAGTGAGTCGACGCAATGGCTAGAGCACAGCCGCACTGCGGTTTAAATTATTGATTTTCATGCCATGTAGCCAGGGAGAAAAGAATCTCATGAGAGTTACTTTGACATTACTCAAGATACACGAAGAGACGTTGACCCAGATTGAGGATCCCATGGAAGCGTGGCGATTCGTCAAGGATATGGGAAAGTCGATGTATGATTGTGAAAATCTGTTGGAGGTATGGGGTTGCACTTTCGTTTTTCATGGGTCAGCACTACCCGTCCTCATTGGCCTTTTACCAAAGTAGATATGCTTCAAATCCCGTATTTCAACAAAGGCAACCCCATCGCCAATGAATATGATTAACGGCATCAACACGTCATCGTCGTTTTCGCCAGCATCCCCACCACGTCAAGCTTCCTTGACATCACAACCAGCACCAACAGAATTAGCTGATAATGCAAGGCCCAAGGCGTCCACTGATATAAGTCGAAGCCCAGGCAAGACCTTTGTGAGGAGCGGTGTTGGTAGTGTGAGTAAAAAAGACTTGGAACTGTTTAGAGAGAAAGCTATTGCAGAGAGAGCGAAACAGAAAGCCAAGGAAGCTTGTGGTGATGGGGGTGGTAAATAGTGTTTGGTAGGTGCTGCTATAAGTAGCTTTCGTGTATTTGGCAGTATTCCGTAATCTTGTTGCATTTTGTACCATAATGATCAAGGCTAGCTTGTAACGTATATCGTAACGTATGGCGTTATAATACGGTAGCTTATAAGTACTTATCCACCTTCCCTTCCTTAGACAACCACAAAGCTTGGCCAGCAAGTGGAGTTTTGAGCTAGGGGATGAACTGAGTTCATCGTAGCGCAGCCAAGATGAGCTGCGAGCTTCCAGATGGAGAAGAAGACAGTATCCTTCCAGGTATCTGGTGTTCCGACGATGCGTTATAACTGCTGTCCTGTCCACTGACCCTTTTTCGGCTCCTAACTAGAAACCAGGTCTCGAGTTAAAGATCTGCTAGACTCCGGCACCTGTATCAAATGTAAATCAGCAAAGGGAATCATATCGGTGCATTACGCTATATTCTGCGGGTACGTATCTCGTCTACTCCTTCCGTTTCCCGGACGACACAGGATCACTGTCAAAACATCAAATATAGTGACTGTCTGAAAGAATCCGCCACGAAACGATTCAAAAGCACGATCAGACAACAGCCTTTGCAACACTTACCTAATGGGAGAGTACTGGTCGCCTACTCTGGCGGCATATCATCTAGGTACCAAGCCTTTTTTTCTTGACTAATACGCAAGATCCTCGTACTCAGAATACACATGTCAACTGACATGTAGTTTAATGATGTACTTAATGTCAGCGTTACTCAGCGGGAACATGTACAAAACATCACGATTCACTGGATTGGTGGTTTGTCATATTGATGAATCTGCGATTGCTGGGACGGGATCGACCCAACAAGAAGATGTCTGGAAGTGTATACTGGACGCACGACATGTCGTGGAGTATGTAGTCAAGTCACTAGAAGACATTTTTACCAATGGTGAGCATATTTGAACGAACTTACCCGCTCGTTATTACAGACGTCTCGAAACTAATCATGAGCAATACAGATGCAGCACCAATGTCATCGTCGCCAAGAGACCGGCTTCTCGAGTCCCTGGCGTCGGCATCCAAGCAGTCATCACGAGAAGATCTGATACAGTGTTACCAGCGCCAGCTGTTAATGCAAGTAGCTCGGGAATACGAATGTCCTTATATCGCACTGGGTGATACATCTACTAGACTCGCCATCAAAGTCATATCATCTGTGTCCAAGGGGCGGGGGCTCGGGGTGCCAGACTTGGTGAATAGTGAGGTGACAATGACCGGATGTGATGGATCACAAGGTACGTGCGTGTGTCGCAACGAGCGATTCCATTGCCACCTGACTCCCCGTTCGCGCGTGTTTTGTGCAAAGATTACTGATTCGACGAGCGTCAATAGTCGTGGTCATCAAACCAATGAAAGAGTTTTCGTCAAAAGAGATAGCAATGCTAGTCAATCTGTACAAGATACCAATACCTACAATAGCACGCTACGATACCGGATTGCCAGCTAAATCAAGCATAGATCGATTAACTGAAGGTGTGTTGTGGTGGCACGCCCATGAGATGTTCATCATGGGTTGATGTCCCTTTCTCTCTTGTCAGTAATGCTCATGGTCCATCCCAACATTCAGACTTCGTGTTGAGCTTACTGAAAGACTTTCCATCGACAACAAGCACGGTGTTGAAAACCGCGTTGAAAGTACAAACGGGCCATCGTACGAATCCTGGTGTGTCGATGTGTGCGTTATGTGGAGGGTGAGTTTTCCAGCGTCGTGTGTGACTGCGGGGAGGCGCTGATGATGCATTCGTGATGGTGGCTTTTTGGCTTCCGCATGCAATTCATTGCACACAAGTGAATTAGGCCAGTGGATCCATCATCGCGACGCTGGCGACAATTTCACACCGTATCCATCACCCCTCCGAACTACAGCAAATGCAGTTCCAGCACTGAATCATGTTGTCGGGCCCCATTTACAGAACTAGCGCTAGCTTCGCTTGTCTGCTATGGCTGCGCGAACGTCATTAAGGAAAGTGACGTAGATAAGCTACCTCCCTTTGTGAAGCATAATGTTGGTGCGATGCAAAAGCAGATAGTGGGTAGAGAACGCGATGAGCGGCTGAAGAGCCAGATCAGTGAATTCCTCATTGAAGATGCAGATGATTCGTAGTTACTGTTTGTACTTGTATTTTGTATATAGTGGTTGCATTTACTTTAGACCTCATACATACATATCAACATAATTGGCTTTAGATATACTTGGCCAGACTACATTGAATCATTGGTAGAACATGCACCTGTTCAACCAACCCAAAAACAAAGTTTAAATTCCCAGACTACAGTTGACTGAACATATCAGCCAAATCCATCTCCTTTGATTCTCCTTTACCGCCATTTGTACTCCGAACTTTTGCCCTGTTCTTTTTGGCTTTCTTATTCAACTGCTTAGCATTCTGCTTCTTGCCCTTTCTTGCACCCGATACGATTGATACAGCAGGTACCACAGTGCCAACTAGCATTTCGTCATCATCGTTTTTTCTTTTTCCAACATTTTTACATTTTTTCTTCTTTGCTTTCTCGGAGGTGTCATCGTCGTGTCTACGTTTTTTACTGCTTGGACCCCCACTACTGGCGCCACCCCTAACAAACTCCCATTTCCGGCTCCCACAACTGCTATGCAGATTACTGCCTACAGCAACACCAACTGCATTCTCTCTAGCACAACAAACATGCCAGTAAATCCTTTCCTCGTCTCCGTTCACACGCCTAATCGGAAGCGCGACGTCATAATCAGGGTAACGTATGCCACACGACTTTTCGATCACGGGAAGCAATTCACTTGCTACCGGCTGTTGGAATCGCACATATGCCGATGTAGTTTGTTCTATACTGACATTAACAACATGTGCGTATGGCTCGAATAGTCGCTTGAGAATGGCCGGTGCTTTTTCGATTTCGGATATGACGTCTTCGTTATCGTCAGTACCGTCATTCAGAGCCCATTTGAGGCCTGACAGATCTACATGTAGTATCCTGTTTACGGTATATTTATACGGCCCAGCCATCTTCCTCGGGTACTTGCCGGGCCTGGATTTGACCTTATTACTGCTGCTGAGACTTAGTCCTTTTATGGACTCCTCCAACATATCGAAATCACTTGAAGCCGCCCACTCGACATGCAACACGTCCCCTCTAAACCTCAACCCCGTGATGCTCTGGGCTTGTACCATAGTCTTTGCAATGCCACCATCGTCCATGAATTTGATACCTGCTACACCCGGTGATATGAACTCGACGGCAGCGACGGGCCCGAATTGCGAAAAGTATAGTGAGATTTCGTGTTTAACGATATCCGAAGTAAACTTTCTGGCGAGGACGCATCCTGTTGATTTAAGGGACACGGGCTGTTGCGGGTCAGCGGATGGCTCTAGTATTGGCGTTCGTCTAATTTTCGTTCCGTCTGGATGAACTTGGAGCATGGGTGATGTTGATGCTATTTGAGCAATGACGTTGAGATCTTTCGTGAGCTTTTTCATTCTGTTGAGAGAGAGGAGCAGGGATATTGGTATGTCTGTGTGATTGGAGATAGAGAGCTTAGCATGACTGCGAGCCAAAAAAACGGTACACGAGCGTGCATCTAACCCACAATTGATGCCATTCATTCTTTGCAAGTTCTATAAGCGATCACTTACATCCATCAAGCAGGCTCGGGTCATAGTAAGTCGGACTACTCCTAGCTTGGCCCAGCAATGATTTTGATTCTGTTTTTGAAGCATATGTATGGAGCAATGACAAGATGCTGTTGGCCAGCATTTGCTTGGGATCTATATTGCATAAAGAAGGCGGTGCCGGTAGAGGGTTGACTGCCGCCGTGAAGCCATTGTTGTCTGCTATATCAATCTCCATTTTATCTGTATGACGGATTCAAGAACTTGGAGAGTTTGGGTTCAGCTAAAAAATTAAGCAAGACCAATTGTAATGACACACGCCATGCGGACGAACACTTTGCAACAATCATACAACACTAGATTGAACAAAACATAAATGTATTCCTTCAACACATACACATCGCAACTCATCGTCCGGTATACACCGGAGTTCGTTTTTCACGAAAGGCCTTGAGTCCTACCCTTTCAATCGTTAGGTACTGGTGTCAAGGCTGCGGTCTCCACTTTATGCTCACCTTCCAGTCTATCCTCAGTTGGAAGCACTTGGGCATAACAAGCCTCTTCAATGGCCAACCCAGTAGCACTACACAGGATGACGCACTCATGAGTACAGCAAAAGGGACATCCCACACGATATGCGATGAGGGCTTTATCATATACTTACAGATCAACCTGAGATCCACGATCAATAGCAACCTTTGCCATTCTAACAGCTATCGGACCTAAATTGAAAGGCGCCTGTTGAGCATACCGATATATATGCACCAAGAACCATAATGATGGCAGAACGAACCGTGGGGCAATATTTCCCGAGCGATTTCCAGTGCTTTATCATATGCCGATGTAGCTACAGCATGATTCACGATTCCTACATATACCGTGTGTAAAAAAAATCTCGTCCACCCAAGAAAAGTTCCAGGTTCCATCGCTCGCAGCACTACAAGGCGCATACCAAGAGCTAACGCTTCAACGTTATCCAGCGTTTTGCAAGTATATATCAATTCCTTGGCTTTAGCTATTCCGATCAGTCTTGGTAATCGTTGCGACCCACCTGCCCCTGGTATGATTGCCAATCTGGTTTCTGGAAGGCCTATCTTAGCGCCTCTTCCTGTTATGTGTAATCATTAATGGGTTGAGCCTGGCAAAGTTTCCGACATCATCGCTGACGCAACGCGCCGGATCATTGGAGCACATACCTGCGACTCGAATGTCAGCAGCCAAAGCCAGTTCCAAACCACCGCCTAATGCAGCGCCATCTATAGCTGCTATAGTCGGCATGGGTAAGGTCTACAATTCAATTAGGGTCACGCTGATGAGAAAAAGACAGATTTGACGGTTGTTGTTGGATGAGGCGTACCTCAACCTCATTCATGGCAGTTCTTAAAGAGTGTACAAAGGCCGGAACTTCATTTTGAGACATGGAGAGCCGCTCCTAGAGTTCGCAAAGAATGTAATGCCATAGCCCACCGACTGGAAGAAGATATACCTTTAGATCGGCACCAGCACAAAAAACCTTTTCCACCAAACTCCTTAATATGACCACCCTCGTAGCACTATTTTAAAAGCTTCAGCCAAGTTACAGCGCTCGGTTGGCATAATCAACTTGCCTATCAAATCTCAATTCGGTTAGTGCATCACGAAATTGTTGCATCATGACTCGCCCCAATGCATTTCTGGCTGCTGGCCGGTTGAAGTTTAGGACTGTTATGCCTATGGAATTGTGATATGTCAGATTGCGAGTACATCATATTTAAAACAAAATAGACTGACCTTTGTCGGCATCATTCAATCGCGAAATGTAACATTCCTGAGAAGTTGATGTGGAAGATAAACGTCTAGCAGTAGTGAAACTAGCATGGAATGAAGATATCGCGCGCTGACTTGGGGCACTGAAGCGGGTAGTAGCGTTGATCATGCTACTTTACGGGATAGCAGCAGGAAATGATTCGGGTCCAACCACCGTCTCTGTTGAATCATGTCGCAACTATATCGTGTCATATTATCATACAAAGACGCTGATATCTCACAAGTCCATGTGTACATACATGAATAGTTCTGCCTTGACGCACAGGGTGAATCCTAACAGCCGCAGAGCTCCCGCGATGACCACGCAGTTTTACAGAAATGAGGTACATTTGCAATCTTGAGGAAATGACTACGAACAAAACTACACCACTGGACCAACAAAAATCATTATTCTACCAAATTACAGTTCCAGGATACGCGCATACACATACACGACTAGCCAGTAGCCAAATCCCACCATGGCCCCAGCAAACTTCTCTTGCCATATATGGTGATACATACTTGTAGCTATGGTAGGTCGACGTTAGATCACTCTCGCGTTGTAAGGTTCAGCAAACCTGGTCAGCAAACATACATGTAAGCATTATCCACCAAAGGAATAATAAGAGTATTGACAAAACCAGCAAAACCTTCTCCAAACGTGACTTGCCAACATTATTCTCACTATGAACTTTTTTGAGATGTACCTGTCCATTTGTCAATGGAGTGGCATCATTACTGGCCCTACTACTATAGCCATGACCAAATATGATGGATTCAAGGTGCTTCAATGGCCTCACAATATGCCAAACTTCCTCACAGATGAATAAGGATGCATGGATGAGAAGCATGCAATGACCAGACACATCGAAGCCGCCAATCCATTTATGGCCATGCGTCTTGCAAAGATGCATTGTAATATGGTCTGTATTTTCACATAGTCCGCCTGTATATACCAAGTACCGATCTAGAATGGACGGTCTATGGTGGTTGTGATTAATGTTAGCGACATGTTGGGAGCGGAGGTGGTATCGTGCCAGGTCCTACCCTACAAACCATTGCGTCATAATGTACCTATGCAAAATATGTCGTTAGGGGACTATACAATCGAAGATATGTGTAGCGTAAGCTGCAGAGCGTACCAGTATGTGGTTGCCATTGTCCATCGCAGAATAACCTTTGCAAGAGCACTCATCATCGCCAGCTCGTGATAATTCTGGGCGCATTGTTTATAGGTCGACAATAGCATCAACATTAACAATGGCGTAGATGTCCAGCCCTAGCATATATAACAGACCGGTTCAGCTACATCGACCGACCCCACCATGAAATTGAGATTGTTGATGATATTACTAACCCAGGCCCATTTCGCGAAGACTGCGTTCTATATAGTGATAGCAAGACGACGAAGTTAGCCCAGCCCGGCATCATATTTGTCATGATCAATTTTATCATTGATCAGCCGAATGAGGTACTCACGAGCAGATTTCGACGGTCGCTCCAAAACGAATGCGTTGGTTCTAAGTAGTAGTGTATCAGGCTTCCAAGTAGTACCGTCGCTGCATAAAAGGTGAATAGTTTGATATGATGTCGTTTAATCCTCATATTGCTAGGTGATTGTTCTGGTGGAGGATTGGTCCCTACTGTAATGCCTGTTGGAGTAGTGGATAGGATGATTGGCGCCGAGGTAACTGATAGATGTACTCGCGATGCGATGGATGTGTTTTCGGCTGCCGTGTGTCTGTGTGTACAAAAGATGTGTCACAGAATACATGAACCAACACGGATGACGCGTGCCGGCATAAGCATGCGGGGCCGCGGGGCCGCGGGGCTGCGGGGCTCTCACACCTACATGTGCACTCTTTTTAACGAATACGCTTGGTACGCCTTCAGTGACGGAAAGGGTCGACGTATTTACGCGGATAATAAAATGCGGCATATTTCGTTGGAACTTCGCGGTGGGCCATGCTCCAGCATTCTCTATTTGTAGCGGAGTAAAGCAATGTCAACCAGTGATTTCTCACGCATGTTACGTG
>QEAN01000308.1:12646-25845 GCA_006535955.1 Synchytrium endobioticum | reverse complement strand
ATATCGCCTCAATGCGATATGGAGCCACAGTCCCACCAGATACTCACATAGTATCTAACTACTTGCTCAAGTGTAGTTCCACCCTCGACTTGTTGTTGTCTACCCTTGATTGTTGTGAAGTCTGTGTGTCATGTGTTGTACAACAGTGACCTTCACAGCTTGCACAACAATGCTCTCGCGGTAGGCGTATTACGTAACAATGTCGCGTAGATTCGTTACATTATCTATGGTTTGGGGATTAGGGTCTTAGTTCGTGCCTGCCATCCATTCATCCAAACATCCATCCACCCATCCAAACGTTCATTCATCCATCATCCATCCAAACATCCACCCATCCATCACATATCAGACAATAACTTACATTTTTTTTTGAAAATGACTTGTCTTGAATGGTGGGTTGGTCTATTGGTGTGTGGTTGTCTTAGCAATCGGTCATGAAAAAAATCAAATCCGAGAACAAGGATACTGCTTGGACTATAAGTTGAAGGAGATGTTAACGCTATTCGTCATGTAATGTCTCTTAATAAACGATACACTTGTAATGGCTCCGTCGGTATTCATCCCTGTCACGCGGGAACGATCGTTTGAACTGCCGCGCGACACGCCCTCGCTTTCGCCAACCAACCTCGCGCCACCCATCCAGCCCAGGCACGCTCCTTTCTAAACATCACTCGCCCAACGACCATCTTGACAAGACCCATGGCCCCATCCACCTACACATTGTACGCGGAGTTGCCTGCCCCTGCTTGAAGCGAGACGGTTCCGACGTCACACATCCGGAACATGTCCAGGAATGAATCTTGACTTGTGTCCATTATGGGTCCTTCCCAGGATATTTGACAATACGATAATACAGCCGAAGCAATGTCCGTAAAATTCATGCTACTATCTCCAAAGGAACGCCTGGTGCATAGACATCTTTGTATGCATCATAAGCCTTATACAGTGCCCGCACATACTCATCCCATACATGATCCACGTATTCGTCGCATGGATTGTCTTGTATGTCTACCGCAACCGGTGCGCCGACTACAACAGCCAGTTGTACTTTTCGAGGCATAGTTATGAAAGGTAACTAGATTGATGAATGCCAACAATTGTGTAACAAATCCAACTGCCTTTGAAAGGCTTGCACATACATGGCCCCAAAAGAGTATCTAGTATTGCACATACGTATGCATACGTAATGCTTGTCGTCGTCCAAAAATAGCAAATCTTACATGGACCCAGCCAAAGTGTTTCTTGAACCAAGCATGATAGCGGCTTACTAGTGGTCCTCGCAGTTGGTAGTATGTATCAGATTCTCCAAAACAGAAGACCGGGACAAGAGATGCACTTATTGTAATGTCTCAGTTGATCTTATGTATCGTTTCTCAAAACAACCATACCCAGTCTTTATAGCCAACTTGACGAAACCCTTCCTATTCTTCAACACAAGCCTCTTTCGTAAGGAAAACGTCAAAATACTTTCCAAGTCGGACCCCACGAGTCTGCTCACATTCTCCCCTGGGTATGCATACTTTGCTTCTTCAGCCCCACCTAGCGGATGGTGTAGCTCCCGTCAGTACGAAATAACACGGCACTTTTCTATTCACATACCAACAACAATCATACAACTGCTTCCAGGTTCCGACTTTCTCAATATGTGAGTCAACGACCTAAATCCTGCGCATCAACAGAGGGCATGAGCAGGATTGAGAGCACGCGCCCTTACTTGGCTGAGACAGACACAAGTCTAGACAAAGCAGCATCGGTTAGCTATGGTATCCATCATACACTTTCAGACAAATTTCTTACTTAAAAGCAAACTGCCACTCTCGCCAAAACGGGACATGAAAGTTCGTATCCAGAGTCCCCGTTCGAATATTGATGCCAGGAAATAGCTCCTTGAAGCCACAGTATGGCGTTTGAACCGAAACTGTTGCACCTAAACAATAAATTCCATGCGGAGCGTAAACCATGAGATACTTCTAAGAAACAGATGTTTCGTGAGTTCACGATAGTATGACAATTGAATTGAAATAATGGATACACCTTGCTTGGATCCAAATCTGCAGTTTTGTGCAGTTTGACATTGAAGTAATCTCGGTAATATTTCCACCTAAAATGGACTTGGTGAGGAGTTACAAACGCTTGTCCCCTTCAAAAGGTTACTCACCAAATTCCATCTCTGAACCACTGGTACCGACTACACGAAAGATTGACAAAGAGGTCGGATTAACACACAATTTTGAACTGGTGTACGTGCCAACTCAGAAGCGTCAAGATACTCGTACCTAGTCGAGCCTCCTTCCCACGCAGTGTTGCGATCTAATAATCGTTAAGCATGTAGATAGCACCCTCAGATATAGAAACGTCATAGCCATCACTCACCAAGTACGATCCAAGGAATGTACAACAGCCACAGGAACCAGCAAGCCCTCCAATGATACATGAAGTAGATACATACTCCAATACTCAGGAATCCGCTGAGAGTTATCAGGAATACCGAAATATACTGTAACATTCTGTCGATTAGTAGGTAAATAGACACTTTGACATTTGATGACGCGGTCCTGCTTTCAAGCGGTGGACTACCATTATTCTTGCTTGTGCCATGGCGGCCATTGTCTGCAGGTATATCAGCATCTATATCTGTTTCAGTCATGTCGTGCTTCATGTCACTACTGACCTGAACGACGATCGATTGTAAACTTTGTGAGAGACCCCGACACTCACACTCACGTGACATGTGTGTGGCGATGTGGCACTTAGTCTTCGATTGTATGATTTCTACACACACCAAGAATACACATCGCATCCATCCATCAATGCAGCGTGCTCATCCCGCGATAGCTACATATCAACTTACGATCGTCCACATTAACCCGACTACAACAAACTTGTCAGTTTTGCGAGTCGAGAGATGCCAAACAAAATTTAATCGTCAACTAATCAAAGGCGCAGTCTACTTTTCTCATGTCCCAGACCTTACTCTTGCACTATATAATAGAGAGCCCTGCTTATCCGTACGTCTAGGCACAGGTCTGTTATTTTGTTTTGAAGGCAAAACCTGCCCAATGAGGGCCCCAACCCGGGTGTTATCAACAACACCGGCATAAAAAATATAAGAAAAGTACTTCTTATAGCAGTTCACGAGAAGTTCCATCTGACATGTATTTCCTATCTGCGCATATGTCAGAAGTGGCACCTTTACGAACTTACAACTAATTCGACTACAAGTGACCGAATTCAGCTAAGGTTTGGAAGGTGCAACCGTTCTCTCTGACATTATTACAGCAACGTATAGTGATTTCATCAATTTACGTAAGTCTTCGTCACATTGGATATAGTATTGATGGGGAATATTCATAGCGAAAGACAATCACGCTGGCGCATTAGCTGGACTTGAACCCGGCACTCCAGCCCCTGACTTAACTGGACCAGCTGCCGCTGCGGCTGACGATTACGTTACCCAATTGTATATAAACGGTTTTCGGCGTAGGTTTCGGCGTGGAGTCAACGGGGCAGAGGAGCGAGGAGTTAGTAGAGGATGTCCGTCTAGATTGACAGTGGAGCGAAGTGGACCATCGCAGGCGCACCCTTGAGGTAAGGAGGGTGCGTGAGGGGAACAGGAGGAAAGGCGCGAGGAGCATGGAGAAAAAAGAGGAGCGTCTTTCCTTCTTACATTTTGGAAGAAAACCCTTAATTCTCATACTATCTTATGCTATCCATATCCCATTCTCTCCAAATTATTCATTGGCCAATACTTCTTCAACTTTTGTCCTTTTGGCTGGTATAGCCAACGCATGAGAGCTCCTGCTCGACTACAATTGGATCCTGTAGCATTATGTCTCTTACAACATCGTCTGTTTCCCCATGGTCGTCGTTGCCTCCGATCGTGACTGTTGTGCGGGGGCAATGAATAGCTGTTGGCCCGTCTTCAACCAATAGTTGCACTACGGAATACAAATCTGACTCGGCATCAGGATGTAATCTCGTGCTGATCTTGTTCGTTCTTACTCCTGCTGTTTGAATATTCACAGGCAGCGGATTCCATGTCCGTTCCAAACGCGGTGTTGCATCGATTGTTTGGGCGATCTGGCTATGCAATAAATTATCACTGGTATTAACTCTGGATACGATGATATGCTAATCATGGCATCACTGGCGGTTATGAAGAACTGCATAAACATGTACGAAGCGGAAGAAATTTTTAGTATAAGGAATTTACCCTCTGCTCTAAATTTCTCTACCCACTTCTTTTATATCACCAACCCTGATATATGCCGACAATGTATGAGGTTTTCTGGGCGGAAATCATCAATACTGTGCAACTTCATGAACAATGAACATGAACCACAAAACTCTATGGCAATGCAAAGCTATTGATGTTTCTAACATTAAACTCTACAGCCCATTCCTTGGTAACTGCTTTGGCAAAGTCCTCAACCATCCTGTTCGGCTCTGGTCCTGACACTGGCATGGTCGTCAAAACGGTTACGCGGCTGTGGTTGTGGAGTGTCAGAAAACCATAGCCGGTCAATCTTTGAGCACTTCACCTGTTTGCATCCAGAAACTTTCTCAAATGAACACCGGCGACTTGTCGTAGGTCTTCTCTAGTCACCCGATACAGATCTTGTTCTACATCCGAGTATCCCTGCATCACCATGTTAGCACCAAAAAAATCCAACATGCGAAGTGCGCACCAGGAATGAGATGCTTTTTAGCGATCTAGCACGGCTTCGACTTACCCTCATCGCATTCCGCAAAGTGGTACTAATCAAACTGGCAGAAGTAGCTCCTGCTGAACAAAGTCTATAAGCACACGCTGCCCTGGCCGTGTCAATTTGAAATTGAGAGCATATCTCATCGAATCCTTCTGGAGTCACTAGTTTCTCAATGATTTGGTAGAACGCATGCAAACTTTTACACGGTTCTGACGCTTCCCGGACTTCATAGGACAACTGACCATTCCATATTGCCAAGGATAGGTCTGCTCCGTATGCATACCTAGGTAAATTAATATTGAGAGTTCATAAGCTCATGACAAGCGCCTTCATTGAGATGGAACTTACCCATTGCCACGAACAGCAGTATACAGCGGCCCTTCAGTTAGGGACAACAACTCCACCATCAACATCACGGCATACTTCTCTACAGGGTCTGTAGGTCTCATCACATCGCATGGTACAACTTGGAATAGATATGAAGCAGTCACCCCAGGAATTGGGACCATGACTGACTTGAACTCGGGGCTAACATTTTTCAGCTGATATATCTGACGAGGGAATGGAAATGGTGGAGGCGGCAATTCTATCAATCCCTCACCAGCGAAGGCTCCACCGTTCCTGGTCGTCTTTCTCTTAGCCCCTGGTGCTGATCTAGATTGTTTGTCGAAAAAGTAGGCTGCTGTTTGATTCTCTTCCCTCCATATACGAGTAAATGCAGCACTGACTACGTTGCTAGTACTAAATCTCAAAGGCAAGCCTATGTGGACGAACCCAGATGTAGCATGTGCGGGGGTATCGGGCGCCGTGCTTTTAATACCAGAAACGGCGTGCCTCATGTAATCTCGCATCCGATTCAATTGACCCAGAATTGTCTCTCCACGACCTCCCCTGAAGTCAGACAAGATATTCTTCAAAAACGCTTCTTGTTTGAACAGTGAGATTTCTAAATCGTTACCCCTGGTCGTGGAGGGTGTGGTCCTATTGCTGTCCCGGGGTTTACCAATATTTTTGCCAGGTATTCTTATGTTGGTACTAGACAAAGGACAGGTCACTCTCGTCATGAGAGCGACAGCCATAGAGTATCCATCTCGTTTGGTTTCAGCAATCTCCGATATCAAATTCTTTGCAACAGAGACAACCCTATCTTCTGTAAACACTGACTGGGTCAACACTTGACAAAGCCATCTCATGGCTTTTTCCCACTCTTCCCGTTCAGCGCATCCGTAAACACTGAACACTTCAGAAAGCCACGAGGTATGGAACACGTCATTGCCAAACCCTATGGATCCCTCGTGCGATACAAAGAGTTCTGAAGTCCTTTTGGCTACGTCCCTGTAATCTATCAAATTACTACATTTACCATCTTTGCCACTACGATTCTTTTTCGTCGCAGCACGACCTGACTGATGAACATCGAGTATGGGGGTTTGAAAGAGCAATTCCTGAAATAATACCAGAAACGGCTTCAAAATGACGGGCAGTCCTGATGTGTCAACGCCCAGCCGAACATGAACAAATGCCGTCTCGGTAGTCACAATTTGTATCGCACCAAAAGGCTCTGACTCTGTCTTGCTTAAAATCTTACTTTCCACACTCAACTTTGGTGCTTTGGATACATCAGGTATAGGTGGCATGGAAATCTTCAATTCATCGGATAATATGGGCAAGTTTTCTTTGATGGCCTCGTCTACTTTTAACTTGAGCTTTTTCAAATTATCTGGTCCTAATTCTTCTGCTCTTCTTTTTCGATCGAGCCCCTCCCTTTCAACATGTTCCTCTGCCTGTTGAGGATCTGGTAAAGCCATAATTTCAAAACAGGTATTGTTAAGTAGGTATGTAGACACCAGCGTCTTCCAAAACTCTGGCGGTTTAGTCTGAAGGTCGTCCAACATATCTATAATGGTCACGAAATCTCCAACTATTTTCTTGCTCTTGTACCCATTTGCTGCAGCGTCCGACGCTGGTAATGATCCGAACTTGAACCTCACCAGATCTCGGACTAGGCGCTCCATGATCCATTCGTGTGGATCCTATCGGGTAAAGTGTTATTACGCCTCTGGTGTACATCTATGCCAGCAATGAATAAGCAAGGCCGAACTTACATCTTCTAATGATTCCAACAACTTTCTTCGATGCCTCAAAATGGTGGCCTTCATCGTGTCCATGCTTGGAAATCCGTCACCAACAAAATCCTTGAGAACCTCGATCATCATGTTGAAAAACACCGCTTCGTCAAACAAATCAGATCGACGACCATCCCCGCCTTCCGACACTTCAGTTTCATCCTCTTCACGATCGTCATCTTCCGGCTCATTCTCCTCATCGTCTTCGTCCGTGGACTCAGCGTCAGTATCGAGACTACTCTGATCTGTTTCGTAACACGATTCATCAACATCTGCTTTATATGGTACCCCATTGAAGCTCAGTACGAGTACTGATTGGATATAGCATCGTAAATCGAAATCGACATCGGATGCGTATGGGTTTTCGAGTTCGACAAATTTTTGCGCAAATGGCGATGCAGCTGTATCTTGTAGATATCTGAAAAGAACATCCAGTGCTAGAAGCGCTTGTGTGTCGTCTGACGGCGGTCCCCTCCAAGCTACACTCGTTCAGGATCGTTAAAACTTCCACCCAAAACGTTTACCCCAAATCTCAAATGGCCCACCATAAGTGATAGACCCAACCTGCTCATCAGAAGACGGAAACCTAACAAGTTGGCTCACAAGTTTCGCACCATCTAGTGATACACGTGGTAGGTCAACGTGAAACCTCTGGCTAATGGTGTTATTCTTCAAACAATTGACTATCGACGGCATGGATGTGAGGCGATCAAAAACTCGCTGCGGATTCACTTGACCGCATATTACGGCGGTGATGTTGTTTAAGTTGTAGAATTTTTTATGATATTGCACGATCTCTTCGTTTGTGAGCTTGGCGATATCCGGTGTCAGACCACCACATTCATATGAGTAGGTGGTTTGACCTTGGAATACGAGTCGTCGAAGAGCTAGATCGACCTACTCAGGCAAAAAAGTCATGCGTAAAGCAAGGCAGGGCATGAAAAGCTCGTTGGTGCATACCATATCTCCTTCAGAGCACTCTCGTCCAGCCATCTCACAGTAGACCACGCCCTGGCTCTTGGCATCGCCATCTATATGATAAACTTCAGTGATGAATTGATTATCTCGTAGTGTTGGATTTATGACATGATCGAGGAAGATGGGAAGCACTTCAACCATTCCATCTTCTCCAGCGCAAGTTAGGGTGTAGTTGGTATGATCTTCAGTTGTATAGGCGTTGGTGCCAGTAGACAAACAGCGGGATGCTAGGCAGTCCAAGTAGCCTCGCTGTGGTATTGATGTTGATCCACAAAAGATCAAATGTTCCAGCGTATGAGGCAATCCAGCGTCGTTTTCGCATAGAGTAGGTACTATGATGATTGTCCGGATTAGTATCACCACATGAACGCGTTTCCGGCATGAGACAGTATGATGAGCAGTCCGCGCAAAATGGCTAAGATGCCACAGCGCTCTCCTTCTAACACACTTACCCAAGATTCCAGCAGAGCACAATGGCCCTGGAAGCGGTACAAAGACGATGTGGAAAGCCGCCTCTATATGTTTATACACATCTATCTTGGTGGTAGACGTAGCCAATGGTAAGGGGACTGATTCAATCAACTCGAACATTCTGTTTCTTTTGTTTTTCTTGGTCTTCGATGCAGAGCGTTAGGTTCTGACATAGCTGTCGGTCGCAACATAGAGTAAGTCTTCAAGCATCAAGTATGTCATGTACCGTCACGAATGATGAACAGTAAAAGGACTGAACACTATTATGGTCAACCATCGCTCTAATCGAGGACATCAAGCCTGATGTTCGGAACTCGCTTCACAAGCAATGACGCACTGCCATCGCCTATCACACCAGGCCATTCATTTTCACCCTTCGTCCTATTACATTTTCATGGCGTGTCTGTCCAACGGTGTATGTAAGAAGTCATCATTGGCTTTCTTGACTCTGTCAAGATACCTCTCCAATGAAGGCTGTAAAAGGATACCAAGAGCATCACATTGCTTATTCACAGACTCATGACCTGCTGTATGATACATGGTGACATGTATTGATCGTACACAATCATGGGGTAAAGGCAAGCCATACAGGAAATCTCACTGGTCGTCTGACTGTGATAATTCCACCAATGCTCATTCACACTATTGCGTCTGAGCTGAGCACAGCCACCAGTCGTAGACTGATACTTATCATGCTATGTCGCAGCGGATTGCAATAGTAAGATATCATGGCTCATGTAAACTGCCTGCTGAATTGTCAATAGGACCTCTGCACTTGCAAGTCCAACATCCACGACGATTCAGTGTAGGATCAAAGCCAACAATGGACGGATCATGTTGTGTTTTGAGGTAGATGTCCGTGTGATATGATTCGGTCTTGGTCAATGATGGCAGCATGGCACTGATGAGTTTGGGATGTTTGAGAGGCCCGCAAGCTTTGATTGATTCTCTTGGACTGGTGGTGGATCTAGTGAATATGACTAACAATTGTTTGCAACCTGACGTGACAGACATACTGATTCCATTCCAACATCTGTCTAAGGTCAAAAACTAACTGCATTCTCACGATCTAGTACCCAGCCGGGGGTGGTACAGTGCGAAATTTTGCCAACATTGTGTAAACAAACTCTAAGCACTTACCACGCCACGAACGGCAGCAGAGATTCCCTAGCCAATGACACAGTCAAAGTCATACCTGCCTGGACCCTGGTCAGCTTTTTTCATTGCTTTCTTTCCAATCATGAAACATTTCTTGAATAGCTTATCTCTTAATAAATGTCTACTGGAATCAGCTGCAATGCCAATTCAGACTCTACCAATGGCAATGCCATGCGTACCAGCTACAGCTGTAATGCAATGCCAACGTCCACTCTGACGTGTCAATTGCCAATGGGTAACCGACTGGCCCAGTCCATATTTGAGCGCACTAGCTGGGCAGGGCGGCGTGTGAGAGACCCCGACACTCACACGGCGCGGGACCCTGGTCTTGCGAGCGAAGTGCAAGATATCATGTGCGCCCTTATACGGAAGCAAAGAGCATCATATTTCGGCGATTGTAGTTTTAACTCAAATGACTGAGCTCGGCATTGATTCATTTTATCTGCGTGAATGGTTGAATGCGCCCAAGGCGAAGCGTTCTTATCGAATTCGCATCCGTCATACTTTTCCGGAAGGACAGTCACGATGGTGATCGTCAACGAGCAATACACAGGCTCCATTATACATCAACAGTCATCGGCGTCGGTAAGGTCTTGAATTGGACGTTTCACGGAGCAGTACTTGCACTGTTACTGTGCGAGCATAGATGCCGACGGATGTATGAAATCAATAGTGGCACTCACCGTACGGTCTTCGCAACCATAGATTCGGCCTTCTCTACGTACATTGCTCGTGATCGCTGACAAAGACCAGCTGCATTTCAAGGACCTCGTTCACGGCTTCTTCAGTCCAATCATCAGCAAAGACGATGATTGTCGCACTGAGGCGCCAAATTATGTGCGCCTCAGCGTCATGGCTACCAAAAATGGTGGCATCGTGGCCAAAGTTCTATTCGAAACAGCAGAGGCCGCAGACGCCGCCTGGCACTATATACAGACGAAACAAAGGCCATGCCGACTCGAATGGCCAAGTGACGGCAAGGATTTCGACCCATACCGAGATGACGAGCCTTTTTTACTTCCGTTAAGAGCTGATCCATCCCTCAGAGTCGAGATGGTGTTACCTTCGACCCTTCCACCACAGGAACTCATTTCATTGCTGCACCACTGTTGGAGTGATTACATTACTCGGTGTGACGATGATGGATTAATGAGTCGACGCAGACGCTTTACAGTTGTATTCAGTAAAATTGAAGCAGCTTCAGCATGTGTGTACACACTAAATAGGCTTACCATGGTCACTGCATCATTCGTCAAGAATGCAGAAGAGGCGCCATCCCTAACGTATATAATAGACGGAGGTCTAAGAGTCCTACTTACATCGGCATCCAAAAAATTTATTGCTTCGTTAACTAAATTTGGGTATCTTGCCAAGCCGCATGAGTTGGGTGTCCAAATCCAATTGAAACAAGCAGAATTTAAAGGGTTTGACGCACTGGGTCGAGCTGTCAAGTGGGCACCGGTCGTTTCAGGATTCTGGCCCGTCCCCCGGTGTATGTTGCTTAAAAGTAATGATACTAGTCATCATAATGACGTCATTTATCACTATATTGAACCTTCGACAACGGTACAATCGGATCCGAGGTTGCAACAGTCGCAACCTGTCTGTATGCCCTACAGTAGAGTACATCAGCAAGACCTACAAGTGCTTTCATCGCAAGTAGTCGCACACCAACGGGAAGCATTTCCCGTATCCCTTTCTTTGCAGCAACCCACGGCACGGTATTACGCATTCACCGCCAGCCCATCTAACATTTTGTATATATGGAATTTACCAAGGAATCATCCCATAGTCGATATATATAAGCCATATGAGCCAGAGCGGCTCGATGTGCGGACGTCACAAATAGGTGAACGAGACACGTACGCATTTATTACCTTTAAAACCGTAGAGGAAGTACAGGACATTGTAAGCAGTTTAGCTGGTAAACTCAAAGTCGACGAGCGGTATATTTATGTGTGGTATGGTGAATTGTTGACGGGTTCGTGTGATCGTGATGACTGGAAGGAGGTCAAGTCCGAGGGGGCATCGGAGTTACGGGGAACGGGGACTGGGTATTGATAATTTATAGACGTGTATTTTATAGTCATATCAATTTAGCATGTATGTGTACGCATCGGATCCCTCGTACGTAGTCACGCGAGTCACATTGCAGTTGCCACATGTTGGACGCAGAAGCAGTGGAAATCAATAGGTATCTCTGTTCTCTGCACATAGGTTCTTCGAAAACAACCACTTTGCCAATGGTAAAGATTTAAGCGCGATGAATCTTTCGAATCGAAGGGATATCACATCCAATGATTTGCTGGGTAGGCATGGGATTGAGACTATAAACTGGAATGGTCTCTGAGCCTATACACATGTGCATGTGGCGGTATAATACGCATTTTCCCGAGTGGGTTGTATTCGAGCGAAACGCAAACGCAGCGAAAGTAAAATACTTTGGTCCATGAACAGACGACTGGGTCCAAGTATTGTATAACTATGTTGACTGTTACAACTGATAATTTCGTGACGACAGCTTCTGCTCACCAGCATAGTTCGTGCTTCGAGACGACACGTTGTCAAAATTACGAAGGCCCCTATCTGACCATCGTGCTGTTAGCAACCACACAACATCATGGAACTTGCATCATGGAAATGATTCCATTTACGTAGGCCACTTTTTCGCGAATTTTCAATCCGCCTAGCGAGTCTTTCGACTCTTGCTCGGGCCAGCCCGGGATGTACCACCTTCATCAGCTTTGACCATATTGTCAGCTGCCATCACATCTCTCTGATACCACTTGTTGCAACCACGGCAATACAAGCGGCGCATAGCTGGCATCTCCACAAACTCCTGACAACAAGGGCACTTCTTGGATGTATAATACTCATTGACCCCCACAATGGTATATCCAAGAGGCCGGAGCATGCGGATAAGGTACCTGATAAACATGACGTGGCGTGATTTGGTGGAGCTGAAATCACCCATCCCTATGGCAACTATAACCTGCTTATAACCCGATAACTTGTGGCCCATCAACTCATCCACCATGTTGACGATACCCTCTAACACCCTATCTAGCTCGCCCCTTTTAGCTTTGTCGGCATCCCACCACTTCCTCTTGTACTTCGTGGAGCTATAATAAGTACGCGCTATGTCATATGATATGACAAAGCGTTCGAGGAAGACGGGCCAAGTCTCCTGGTCAGACTTGGTGCACTCCTGTTCGGCTGTGCAAATGGCTTCCGGCTTGTCGACCTCCAGCCAATTTGTATAACGCCTTTCTGGTTCGGCGAGGGATCTTGTGGTGACGGCTAAATTACGTCGTCGGTCAGGGTGCTTGGGGTCAAAGGCCACTGCACCTGCAATGCAGGTCGCCCCGGGATCTATCGCTATCGCCCAGGCGTCTCGGTGAGTCGATTGCAAGGTTTTATTGTGGAGGATGTTTGGAAGGTTGATGACATTTTCCACCTTGCGATCGGGTGGTGGCGGCTTGCTGGTTGTGTCGATCCAGAGCAGAGACAAGACCAAGCCATTAGTCTGAAAGCTGGGTGTGCGGACGTAGCGACGCGGGCTATCGCCCAGCACATATATACTCTTGGCAAGCATTTCCGGAGGCAACAAGAACACTTCCTCCAGCAGACGGCCTTTAGAGGGATTTTTCATAAAAGCAGTTCTTGTTGTTTGTGTGTAGCGGGCGACTTCATCCTTGGACTGAAGGGGCCTAAAGGCCAGTGCGCCTTTAAGAGGTAATTATTCCTATTAATTAAT
>QEAN01000308.1:0-12636 GCA_006535955.1 Synchytrium endobioticum | reverse complement strand
AACATGACGTGGCGTGATTTGGTGGAGCTGAAATCACCCATCCCTATGGCAACTATAACCTGCTTATAACCCGATAACTTGTGGCCCATCAACTCATCCACCATGTTGACGATACCCTCTAACACCCTATCTAGCTCGCCCCTTTTAGCTTTGTCGGCATCCCACCACTTCCTCTTGTACTTCGTGGAGCTATAATAAGTACGCGCTATGTCATATGATATGACAAAGCGTTCGAGGATGACGGCCCAAGTCTCCTGGTCAGACTTGGTGCACTCCCGTTCGGCTGTGCAAATGGCTTCCGGCTTGTCGACCTCCAGCCAATTTGTATAACGCCTTTCGTGTTCGGCGAGGGATCTTGTGGTGACGGCTAAATTACGTCGTCGGTCAGGGTGGTTGGGGTCAAAGGCTACTGCACCTGCAATGCAGGTCGCGCGGGGTCTAAGGCTATCACCCAGGCATCTTGGTGGCTCGATTGTAAGGATTTATTGCTGAAGATGTTGGGGAGGTTGATAGCATCTTCCACCTTACGATCGGGTAGTGGCGGTTTACCGGTGATGTCGATCCATAGCAAGGAAAGAACCAGGCCGTTGGTCTTGAAGCTGGGTGTGCGGACGTAGAGACGCGGGCTATCGTCCAGCACATATCAACTCTTGACCAGCATCTCCGTAGGCAACAAGGACACTTCCTCCAGCAGACGGCCTTTAGAGGGATTCTTCATGAAAGCAGTTCTAAGACTGAAATAGCAATAGGTCAACAAGAAAAAGCAAATACTCACGGAATGTCAAAGAGTAAGTCAAATAGACACTCTTCGCTCATCGTCACATATCCGTCTCCAAACGACGCGTGCGAAACTATGGACCAGCGGTAGGGCGCTGGTAGCAACCTATTTATTTTATAGAACACCTGTACCGGTGGTGGAGGGCTTGGTGGATCATCTTCCAGAGACTCGTCCACCCAGGCTTCTATTTTTTCTATAGCCTCCGTTCCCTCCTCTCCAACCACCTCCACTACACGTTCTTATAGCAGTGGTAACATTCCAGTGTGCATGTCCGCCGCTAACTATTTCATCAACACCGATAGCATTGGGGTCTTAATATCGGTACTTGGCCAAGACAAGTTCTCTAAGAACTTATCGCCCCACAAAGCTTCTACCTTTTCAAGGATAGGTCGATGTACAGGTCCAGTGCCACCTATCTGTCCATCGATTATCATCCTAAGTAGGACAGAATGTGATATTAGCCTATTATTCAGGTTTATATGATCGTAGCATCTTCAATACAAACATCCATCCATCCATCATTGGTCATCAAAGTGGTGTTTCGACTTAGCCGATCACTGGTGAATGGACTCTGTGCATTAAGTAGTGTTTGGAATGACAATAGTTAGGACCTAAGTTGAGTTGAGATAGTGCTGTGACCCAAAGAGATGCCCTTGTCTGTTCAAGCGCGGCACCAACAGAGTCGGACTAACCGCAACTCTCAATTCCTCAAGGTGAGCGACCCAGGTCGAGGGCATCCATAACAATAACTAACATGTGTCACCGATGAGATCTATGTAATATCAAAAATGATGGCTCATAAACATTGACGCATGAACGGTATATGGATAAGAAACTAAGTTTGTGGTATTTTCCTCTCATTTCTCCAATGCGCTGGCCACGAGCAACATTATACGTTACAAAGGGCTACGTCATGATCAACCAAAAAGATGTGAATACATCAATGTACTACTATCTCGATCATGCTATATTTATACTCCAATCTATATAAACTATGATATCACATAGCTCGACTTAAAACTTCATTGCATGAGGGAATTGCCCCTTTGACAAGGCAAAAGCCGCACGCAAATACGCCTTCAGCAATGGTGTCTTCTTGATGGCGCCAATGATGGCTTTGTCGACTTCTTTTTGATCAGAGATCCTTGATTGTGGTAGTGCCTTTTTCTATTGATGTACGAAGCGTTCAAAAATCTGTGAAAGAAAGGAACGACGTTAAGCCAAATACCTCTTCAGGTTTCTTGTCGAGCAATTCTTCAGCAGTAGCCTTTGATTTAGCTGTCTTTTCGCGTTTGAAATACGCATCATTGAATTTGGGATCTACTTTAACCTGTTTGCAAAAGCAGCTGTGAGTTATCAAACGCCAAGCACAATATCACGAAGCAGTCTGTGAACTTATGAACACGCAGAGATACTCACTCCGGAGAGATCCACCTTCGTAGAAGTCGCAATTACATAACTTTGATTGACTCTTCTCAATGGTACACCATTGACCTTGTGTGGCCCAGTAACTAGCAATAACCCACTCTCTTCCAACTGTTTCAAGAATACCACTCGTTTCCCTCTAAATCTACCCGATAGAAGAATCAACACAGTACCAGGTACAATTGATGATCGCAGAGTGACTTTGGTTGACTTCGGCTTTCTGGATTTCTTTGGTTGTGGGATGTCGTCCGCTGGATAGAATCTGGTAGCTCGTGGTCTTTCAACTGTACGAGTCTGGCCATTCTTGGCGCCCTTTACAACCTTCGTTTCGCTAGGCATGATGGGATCTGTTGATTGATGGTCGTATCAGTTCATGATTGATGCAGTTGGCCGCTCCATCGTCATCAAACGCTAACATCCAATTAATCCATACGACAAGCCACATGTCCCAACCATACTTGATACTAGTCGATACGTCAGATATAAAATGCGTGCATTGCAAGAGTGTGAGACTTGCTCAAACAAGAGGTGTCAGAATAAACAGTAAAGGTGATCATCATCCGTATCGACTAATACATGGACTGTGGCTAGTGTTGATTTCGATGTTGCCACTTGTATAGCACTGGTTGATGAAGAGTCAAATTCAGACCAGCATCCCTTCTTGCTGCCAGAGGAGGTAGTGTCGGATGCAAAGCTACCTGACGCTTGAATTCCATGTCGTCGTCCGCTTGCACAATCTCGATTCTGGCTGCTCAATAATCATGGGTAAACCCAGACCATCCATACATGCCAAGATGGGATTGCCAGCTAGATAACCGGAAAATACGATTTACGCATCGATGATATATAGGATATACTCACCTCCTACTCCTTTCCGATTATGAAAGCAGACTGGATGGATGGGATGCAGTTGTTGGTGTGCGGCGTTTTGTCTGTCACCAGCTGAACTGACCCTTCTGATTTGATAAAGGCAGAGCAGATAAGTCTTCTTCGAGAAACGAATGAAATCTCATGTCATCAAATAACTCTCTGCGGACTTACAATAGCCACAGAGTCCAAGGACGAGATGGATACTGCTCCCTCCCTCACCAGTCATGCCTCCACCAATCCACATCAGCCTCCATCCCATACTCGAGATTTGACGCACATCATATGTGAATATATGGACAGACATATGGTCATTCCATTGATAGAATTCCTGCTACATAGAGAAGTGAGTCTATCATATCATATCGATTCTGGATCATGTTTCGAAATTCTGCTGATTGATAGTGCTGGGATAGTCCATGATCCAAAAATCAAAGTGAATGCTGACATTTCTCCTGCTCATAGTTATACCCAACTGAGGAACTGATGCAGGCTAAGTACGAGCTATTGATGAAAACAAGTATGGTGGACTATGCCAACGAAGTGTATAAGGAAATGCATCCTGATGAAGAAGAGTTTCCAGGTTCGTACTCCGCTCCATTACCTCTTACTTTCCGTCCGTGTTGACTACATGGAGAGAGATTGCGGTTAATATCCCGAGGGTTTGACGCTAGTTACGAGTTTGTCGTAACATTTTCTGCCAGTGCAACAGTCTTCAACCCAACTGTTTGATCTTTGTGATGAACAAACAGTTATCTACTCTTGTTGCTAGACTGACATGGATTTTCATAAACAACTTGATTGAAGTTTGCTTATCGCACTTGAGATTCAAGTTGTGCCAAAATCCAACATGCAATTCACGTTTTTTTGCTGGTGCTAACTCGTCGAAACTACTGACAAATCAGGATATGTCGAAAGAAGAAACGAAGTTTTAGCAAATATAGCGCAAATCAATGAGGAATCAGCCGAAATTATGGAAATCATTGAAGACCCAACTGTCTTGCAACAGTTGAAACAAGATAAATTAGCTAATGTGCAATTCTTAAAAGAAAACCACAATGTGAGACGATTTATGGCATCCTCATTCATGGTGTAACACATAGCACTGACCCTGTTTCCAATAACACATCACTCACTTTAGTTTCGACCGGAAATGCTATCAGTACTGTATAGAAATGCACTATCACAATATGCTGTGGGTAATTACTCTGGTGCCGCTGAGATGCTGTACCACTTTAGAATCTTGGTAAGCATCCGTGCCCTTATGTCAATCTTTTGTTGCAATTACATAATGAATTGGTGAAACGAGGATTAGTCATGAATTTGCCCTCCTCTGAGTTATTTCAAGGCAGAGACAACGTTCAAATGAAGCCTTTGGCCTTCAAATGAGTTTCGGTCATCATTATCATCACCCTGTCGCATCGTCTTTCGGCAAGGTGCTTCACTCACAAACACAACCATCCAACCAGTCAACCGATAATGAGCTGAATACTAGTGCATTGTGGGGGAAACTAGCTGCTGAAATTCTCTGTCAAAACTGGGACTCTGCACTCGAGGACCTCAACCGCCTACGAGAAATCATTGATCAAAGAATAGGGTTCACATCCCACTTGCAACAACTCCAACAGCGAACGTGGTTGATCCACTGGTCATTATTTGTATTCTTCAATCACGACAAGGGAAGAGATGGAATAGTCGATTTATTCTTTCAGCCGGCATACTTGTCGACCATCCAGACCGCATGTCCATGGATTCTACGCTATTTAACAACAGCAGTAATTACAAACGGGAAAAGAAGAAGTGTATTAAAAGAACTTGTTAAAGTAATTCAGCAGGAATCACATTCAGCTTATCGAGATCCGATAACTGAATTTGTTGAAGCTCTATATGTCCGATTTGATTTTGATGAAGCCCAACAACGATTGAAGGAATGTGACGAGAAGATACTCTGTAATGATTTCTTTTTGGTTGCGACTCGAGATGATTTTATAGAGAATGCCAGGCTGTTTATATTTGAAACGTACTGTGAGATACATCAGACTATTGAGATCAGGGGCTTGGCTGAGAGGTTAAATATGGAGGTCGAGGAGGCAGAGAAGTGGGTCGTCAATTTGATTAGGAATGCCCGAATGGACGCCAAGATTGATTCAAAGACTGTGAGTGTTTGCTATGACGTGCTTGTCCCCTACATTCCTTGATGCAACGAATTCTAAACAAGAAACTCTCCATGACGCAACTTTGTAGAATACTGTTGTCATGGGCAAGCAACAGTCATCGATATACCAACGAGTGATTGAGCGGACGAAAGTTCCCTCATTCAGAACATCATTATTGGCATCTAATATTGAATCTAGGGAAAAAGAGTTAATGGCTATGCGATTTGGTGTAGCTTCTGCCAAGGATCCTCGTAGGAATGAGAAGGATGTAGGCGATGTTCCACAACAAACCGTCGCATAGTTCGTTTCGTTTCGCCTTTTTTTTGCTGTGAATAATATACGCCGTTATTGTTTGACAATTGGGTTAATCTATGTACTCGGAACACTAAATAACGACAATAACCATGTTGCTTGTGTAAAAAACACAACACTATTATAACCCATCATCGCTACTCACAAACTACATAGAATATAAAGACAGATTTTGTGCTAGAGAGTAGATATAATATGTAATAACGACTTGACTGTGTATAGGTGTACGAGTATGCAGCAATATGGAATGATAAACCAGGAATCTCTAAACTTGGTATACTAGAAGCTCTTCTTCTTTTCGTCCATTGATAGACCGCCTAGGAGGAAAGCATGAGCAATCGATAAAAATTGGCTTGACCTGCTGATTTTAGGCCACGTACCTGGACCTAGATTTCCGAGTAACAAGAATCCACCCATGATGGATAGAGTTTGGAAGAAATCGTACTTTAAGAAATCTTTTTGTGGATGTCCACTACAGTTGCACGAGTCTGTGAGTATTGAGATGTCCCACACTTGTCAGACAGTCTGCTCCTATGCCGACTGGTCTAGTGTATTATGTTGTAAAGGGACATGACTCACTGATGCAAAGACCACCAATTATTCAATGCGACATTGGAGATGCTCAAAAAGGTGACCAAAAACCAAGCCGTCCATTTTGTTTTGAAGCCAACAATGATCATGACACAGCCTATAGCGCCGACGGCGGTAACGACCATTCTCAAGATGCTGAATTCGCCAGCAAACAAGAAGCTCATGAACAAGAATACGAGCAATATACGACCAGCCAATTGGAAGTATGCGGATTTATCCAAGTCCTGTAAGAATGGGAATATCGGTTGTGAGGCATTGCTGGCATTGTTGTGGTGGTGTGATCCGTTCATGTTTATAGAGTGGGAGGCGCTGGATGATGAGAGGCCGGCGAAAAAGTAGTAAGCGTTGCGGTTTTTTTTGTAGTTGGATGATATTGCATCGGCCAGCAGCATGAGCAGGCCGCCGACGACGGAGAGGTTGCGCAGAAAGAAGTTGGTGTCAAAGATAAGTCCGTAGCCTACTGCCTGGGATACGACGACGAGGGCGAGGCCGGTGCATGCGGCTTCAGTGTACTTCTTGAGCATGGCGAGGATGGAGCAGATGAGCATGGTGAAGACGTTGAGGGCGAGAAAGGAGCGGGAGAGCGTCCAATGGAAGCCTATGCGTGTGGGTGGAAGTGGTTGTCAATAATGGGGTATGGGGTGATGCGCGATGGGTGGGGGGTAGAATGGGGAGAGTACCTCGGTATTTCTCCAAGTATACTGTTTGCTCACTCCATTGAGACCTAGATGGGGTTTCATGTATGAGGATGCCGATGCGTCGTCGATCAGATGTCATCGATACGGGTGACAAGCCAACGGAGTGCTCGTATCGTATCAGCAGGGCCGGCATCCGTGCACAGCGGCAATGCGGGAGGCAGGTACGGCACATACGTTATTCGCAAAGAGTCTTCCAGGAAGGTGACGACCAACAAGAAACGAGCAATCAGGGGCAGCCATGGTTTCAAGGGCGACGAGATGGTTTCCAGGATGTTTTCAAACTTTTCCGAGTACTTTTTAATGTCTTGTACCTCCATGGTGCGACTGAGTTGGTGATTCTTGGTTGCACTGTTGCGACACGCAGAAGGGCTCGCTTGTTGTCGATTACGGCGTTGCGCGGTCGTGACGTGTGCTAGACTGGTGCCGATGCACTGACTCGGGCGGGTCGCGGGTCGCAGGTCGCGGTGCGAGGACGCGTTCCGCTGCTGCATCGTGACAAGCAAAGCGGAAAAGGGTGTGAAAAGATTCGCGCCGAGTTTTCCCCGGTCACCGGCTGTCAAATGTGTCCTGCAGATAGACAGATAGATAAAGATAAATATCTGCACCGAGAGGGTGCCACAAAAGGGTGCGTACAACATTGCCGTTTGCGTCTCGCCCTTCCATCATTGCCATTCATTGCTGCCATCAACTCAGCCACCAAACTTCAAGTGAAACGTTTCCGCCAACAAATGCCTGCCACAAAAAATGCCAGAAAACCCTCTGCAGCCTGCAAACAAAGTGCTCTCTCATCTGCTACCGTCAAAACATGGTCTTCCCATCCACTTCCGCTCGGTGACACCCCAAATGACACCATCGCTGCCATCGCATATTTGCGCAACTTGATCCCATTCAGCGTCACCCCACTTGTCCTCATATCCCAAGTATACAGCATCATCTCCAACAATACCGTTGTCGATCGTGACATAGTTGAGTGCTACTGCTTCTTGGTACAATCTACGAGGGCTAAAGGCAGTCGTCTCATAGGACGCCATGTGCAAAGCAGGCGTATTACGGCGCTTTAGAATAGGGTCAAGTAGACTTGCTGTCATGCTCATGACTGATTATTTGCATCAGATTGAGGATGCAAAGCGTGAAGTGGATGCACTGGCAGAAGGGTCCGAGAAACTGATGTCGCTGTATGGTACATGATCCACTATGCACTTGGTGGCTTGTGCTTGCAGAGTCCACTTACGCGCTGATTTAGATCGATACCATGCGTTCATAGCATCAGGGCACCACGACGCGGTGGACATTACAAAACAAATGCTGTTTGACACAATGAAAGCCACAGACAATGACATATCGTATGCAACTCGTCTGGTGCTTCTTTTTTGCCGTGACACACAAAATCAGGAAATAGTCTATTACTCAAATCGGACTTCCTCACCCACAAATCCTTATCCGAATATACCATCTCCCCACGCTCGGCAGGGCTGTATTGGGGCAGCTATCAACGTGCAAGGACGAAGTTTATCAGTTGGATCAAAAGGAAACAGTTCAAGCAGGTACCGGAATCACAGTTGGAAGTCAAGAAATTCGGAGCTGGCAAGAAGGTGTTAGATACTAGATTGATACTCGCCGTGAGTACGTTTTTATACGCTCGCGGTTTGGTTTTGCTTATGGATGGTGTGAATTCATAGGACTTGTCGGGCAGTGGGTATATCGAGGCTGAGAAGACGCCAATGGGGAATACTTACAAGCTAACCAGGAAGGCTGATGACGTCTGGATGAGTGGTGGTACCAGATCATCGCGGACTTCTGCGGGTACGTCGTCATGGCATTGAATGGTTCTGCTTTTTGCCATTTGTGCATTGTGTTGGCATGTAGTGTAATAGTATGTTTCCTATATATGTTATAGTTATTTAGTTCACGATACTTGACCCGTGCGAAACATGCGAGAAGATGATTGATATCGATGACGAACGCAGGTGCGTTAACGACATGGAGCTTATATACCACGACAAACACGTGAGTAAGAAGTGTATATATGTATAGTGATGACACAATAGTTACATCGTGAAACTACTCTTTACGTGATTCAGCGGTTTATGTTACGATGCCATTCATAACACCTGTGTTCGTGCAACGATCTGCCGAATGACGGATGGAGACACTAAATTGTAGCAGAGAGGACACGCTCCTTGGGACGACAGCGCACTGTCGCATTCATTTTTCACTACGGTAGATGTGGATGAAATTAGTTGAGCAGACATGGACCGTACCGTTGATCTTCCTACATATCTGGCCTGATATCGGACCTACAGTCAATTAATGGTAAATTAGGCGTCCTCCTCAGAATGGCCGATGCCTTGATGTTGGATGATATCCCTGATGGTGGGGGCCAGAACCCATCTAGTCATGCGATATGTTGATTTATGATGGTGAACACACGTATACCACCGCGTCATTAGCTCGCACTGCGTGTTCCGAATAGACGATACACCATCGTACTTGATCCAACATTCACGACAAGCCCTCGAAGCCCCACATCCAATAGAAAACGTGCGACAGTGAGTAAGCAATGATCCGCTGCTATTGTGCAATGTCCCTTTTCATTGTATTCTAACTTGATTCACATTACTATGTAGTGGACATTGATGAGCGGGATGACATCCACACAGGCCCATCGGCAATTAGTGACAATAAGGCCAAGAGACAGCGGCAACGATTACAAGTGAATCATACGTCATTCGACTTGGATGCATTGAACTCATATGCAGGTCGGTCATGATGTGGCACTTGTGGTGCTTCATAGTGCATCGGTGCAGACAAGTGGTCGTGAATCACTGGTCCTACCTTTTGAATTCATACCGCATTGAAGCATTCGATAGCCCAGTCATGTCTGAACCAATGCAAACTAGGCCACGCAAAAGTGGAACGACTCATCTTCATCGCGGAACGATGTCCGCCCCTCCAAATAGAAGCATACCGTCTAGCAGCCCAGCATCTGAAAGCTGATTCCATGAATGTGGCCAGATACGTATTGGTAACAAATAGGCTCAATGAAGCGTTGTCCGCAAAAGGCCAGCCTACTGTGCCAGTGGATTCCCAATGGGTCGATAAAACAACAAAAGAAGCCAAACTCAAGACAGAAAAACTGGAAGCCGAGTTGAAGAATTACAAGAATAACATGATTAAAGAGTCTATTCGTGTACGTGGGCGGTAATTGTCCACCGTCATGTGGTCTCATTCCCCGCCCACTGACACGTCCTCAATACTATCATAGATGGGGCATAACGATCTAGGAGACCATTACTACAATTGTGGCGATGCGAGTAATGCATTGAAATGTTATTCTCGTACTCGTGATTATGTCACAACACCGAAGCACATTGCTGATATGTGTATGAATGTCATAAGAGTGGGTCACATCACTAGTCCCTGCCTATTCTTTGTCTGTTTGGCTGAGAGGTCACCTTGAATACAGGTTAGTATCGAATTGGGGAACTTTGCACATGTGCAAAGTTATGTAATGAAGGCCGAATCAACACCGGATGTACCAGACAAGAATATCTTGATGGCTAAACTGAAGGCTAGTTCTGGCTTAGTAAATTTGGATTCGCAAAAGTTCAAGAGAGCTGCAAAGTATTTTCTCGAGACGAGTTTTGAGTTGCAGTATCATTACTCTGAGGTGAGGGAAATCAAGCTCGAACGTCGTTTGTTGTCCTTGGAATTATAAATCGAAACTCTGAGCTCACGTCCTCCCTAACACGCATAGATCATATCCCCAAATGATATCGCTGTATATGGAGGATTATGCGCTCTGGCATCATTTGATCGAACGGAATTACGAACCAAAGTATTCGAAAACAGTGATTTCAAACAGTATTTGGAACTAGAACCTACCGTACGAGAACTATTATACTCATTCTATAATTCAAAGTATACCGTTTGTTTAGAAATCATGAATCGTATGAAGGTATGTCTCGTCAGCTTTACCTACATCATTATTTCTGTTTATTTTCGTGTTGCGATATATACTGACAGTAACATGTCTCATTAGAATGACTTACAATTGGATTTTTACTTATCGAGCCATATTGACATGCTAATGGCCAACATTCGCAAAAAGGCACTCATACAATACTTTTCTCCTTTTGGCTCAGTAGATATGAACAAGATGGCTGCTGCATTCAATACGAATATTATAAAATTGGAGCCTGAAATTGCGGTTTTGATCCAAGAGAATGCTGTCCAAGCGAGAATTGATTCGCACAACAAGGCATGTGTGTCGTGCTAGGTTGGGACTCGTTACGGCAGTCGAACCATGTTGCCTGTGCACACGAACCGAATCTCATCGAACAATGGCATATAGGTATTGAGAGTCAAGAAAACGGATCAACGGACAAAGATATTTGAAAAGTCACTGGAAATGGGCGCGGATTATGAAAAGCAGACAAAATATATGCTACTGCGTATGAGGCTCATCAAGTCTGATCTAATTGGTAAGTTCAAAGCAAAGTCGGTTCGCTCTCTATCATTATTTTGACATTATCTCATCTACATAGTCCGTGAAGAACGTTAATCGAGACACTTGAGGTTTGGGCATTTTTCACATTTCCCAGTTTTTTGTTCATATAATTGCGTGCCTATAGTACCATCACTAGTTAGCGCTCTCATATCCGTTTTGTCATATACACTTATCTGCATCGACAAATACCTTCTATGGCCTGAGAAGGCTTATGGATTGTAAGTCCTAGTCTCTTTGACGTCATCATTGCACCTTCAAACCTTCAAAAGTCACACATAACAGAGCTTTGTCTCAACTGGTAGTCGGAAGACTGCAGTTGATGGACCGGTCAGTCTCTGCGTTCCTGGAACAGTGCAAACGCCTCCCTCGAACAGATTGGTCAAAACACGAGATCCGCCGTTTGAAATTGGGTATCAAATCTATTCGACGCCATACGAGAAAGCACAAGAAGCGTGTTAACAGGTCCATGGAGAAGTTATCTGGAAGATGGAAAACGTTACTGGAAGAAGGTGTTAACCCCATTCGTCGGACGATAGAATCCGCATTCAAAGTGAGCTCATGGTATCAATGAAAAGTGTGAGTAAATACACTGACCCACGCGATATTTAGCAATTCAAAAGCGGGCATGAGGTACCATATATCGACCTGTCCACTGACGTTACGGGCCTTTTGGAGCAGCTACCAATTCCCGAAAATGTGCCATCAGAATTTTTGGTGCTGGCGGCAAGGTATAACAAAGTGTGGTATCGCATGTTCAAGTATCTCCGATCAAAGCGACTATATGAGATATTTGAAGAAGCTGCTGCACGTTCATCCGGAGGTGGTGGCCCATCCAGCAATCTTGTCATGAACGAACGTATTGGTGTCAACAGTGTCACTGCCCGTGATCATGGTTCATCGTCCGGTCACTTCCAAGGGTTGAGCCTGGACACCAGCCGAACCATGACGGAGCACGGTCAGGCAAGCTCTCATAGAAATCGCCAACGACGTCGTCCTAGTCCCAAGGATATGCTGGAATAACGTGGCTGAATTTTTTCGTGAGCTGATGTTTCTTGTGGTGCTGAAGTGTACTCGTTCCAGATACAGGTTGCGTAGAGTTGTTTAACATCAAGAATGCATCAATTCATATCTTGTGGAACTTGTGAACGGCTCATAACCTGTTAACACCCTAGTTTTCCAGTGCATCTCGCTGTTGATAACGATGCTGGAAAACTAGGAATATTTGAAACCCTCATTTATACATAAATAACACAAACACATTAGAGTCGGAATTCCATATCATATCCATATCCGTTTTGT
>QEAN01000307.1:11218-25904 GCA_006535955.1 Synchytrium endobioticum | reverse complement strand
AGATGAGATGGAACAAAGGACATGTGTGGACAGCTACCAACTAATGTGGTTCGATGGTGAGGTGAGGGAAATGTCCATGAATGTCGTTGACAGACAAAATAGATGCATTATATACTTGGGCATTGAATTTCCACTCGGGGGGCAACTCAAACGGTCTCGTCACATTTTTTGGCTGCGTCGACACTGAGTTGAATTTGTAATGCTGCGTGTCATGCAAAGAAACGACCGTGAGCTAGGATATTGACTTACGTTGCATCGGGGGCGACATCACCAGGGTCCATTCTGGTATTGATAATCCTAACATGATTTGGACCAGTCTGTTTTTGTAGTATCAATCAAGTGTGATGTCAGATCAAAATCCTGATTTCTAGTCGGTTTCCATGAAGCCACCTAGAAATTGCTGAAGCCCAACGACATCTTGGAAAACTTACGGATTGGAATGCCGTAGTCTATTAACTGCTTGTGCCACTGTCAGAACATCTGGAGTATGCCGTTCCACTATTCCTTGTAGTATGCGGGTGAATCAATCATTATATTCCACAGCGTGTTTGACCAGAACTACCAAGAAATACCTCAAAGACGTGAGCATGCGCAAACCGTCCCTTCTCATCAGAAAGCCGCCGCCTGGAATCCTACAATCAACATATACGTAAGCAGGACTCAAGCAAGGCATGAATAGACTCCGGGACCATGAACAATCAAATAACTCGTGCACACATCAAGCCACAGCACTCACCCTCAACAATTAATCATAAATAATTCTCGCATCCTTTGTAAACTAAAACTAAACTTCCTCCACGTTCTTAACAGGCAACGTTAAAATCGGATTGGCATCTCGACCCTTCACATCTTTGGTCCGTCTCAACCAACTCGGCTGTCATATAGTCGTAACGTCTGAGAAGAGTAGAGAGTTCTCATTCTCACATTCTGCTGCCACTACACCCGATGTCGAACTCGTCGTTTATCATCTCAAGACCTAGTGCCTCCCCGTAATAGACTTCCACCACACTTGATGTTGGAGTTGATGAATCCGCTCTAAAGCACCTCAGTGCTTCTTCAGGCCATTTGGGAAATACGGATAATGGGCATACCATAACAGTTGGATTAATATCCTTGACTTCGGCATATGTTCCTAATGCTGTTATGGAATTACCTGGTAATGCCTGTTTCCGATTTGAATATATCAGAGCTAATGTTTCAATGGTCTTGTCCAGTCCTTGCTCATCTAGTTTGAATGAAGGAGTGACTAGGTAAGCAAATTGGACATCGCCGAAGCCCGAAAGACGCGTGAGCATCCAAGTCATCCTCTGCAGGGCATCACATCATCGCCACGTGCCTGCCAATATCCCGCCTCTACATTTTTCCATGGGCACACATTTCAACGACAGCTCTCCCGTATACGGATTCATGAAAAGCGTCTGTACGGTATACTCACGTTTAGTTTGTGGTCAGTCTAGTTTTTGTGCTTGTCGATATATGTTATGCAGGTCATTGAAATTGACTCCCGTGTTAGATCTTCATCTTAGACTGTGATGCAATCAGCAGCGTCAGTTTCGGGATTGGTGGTGTTTGCCAATTGTGTGTCAGCCAGGACTAGGCCAATCGAAGTAAAGGCCCAAACCAAGGCAGTTTTTTAATCTTCGACACGTATTTCATCATCCTCGGATTCACTCGACTTGGTATTTTGGAATGCATGTCGTGTTAGCAACACTCGTACCGGGATATGGAGTTTAGTGAATGCTTCAAGTTTGGATGGTACTACTACTACGTTCGTTGTCAAAGCGGCCTATGTTGCACAATGTGGGCATAAACATGAAAACCCCGCGTTAATTTTGTACTGGATATGAATCACAACCTACCAAATTATTGTCGATCAACTTCGAGATATTGCTAGCAAAGGCCTGGTCACTAGTTACCTTGCCACCTTCTCCCTCCTGCGTCCATTCGCCTCGGCCAGCACCACTCTGACGAGGGAATTCGTGTTCTGATTCTTCGAGCCACTCGGAAACGCACTAGACAAAAATCTCCTCTTCTTACTACCACTGGCACTACTTCTACCGACAGCATTCTTTTTTGACAAGAGGGGCCTTGTCGCATCTCGTTTGAATTCCATGAGGTCGTTCAGACGTATTATAGTATTAGGATTTGATTTGACGGTTGCAAGGACCGGAATCAGAACGTCTGGGTGGGATGATTGACGTGTCAGTAGCTGGGTGTGGCCCACAACATGACCGTTTTGACACGTCTGCATACCTCCAATGAATATCGGAAACTGCACCCCTTCACACTGTTCCTTATCTTCACTACCCCCATCCGTGAGTTTATCCCTCTTGTCATTTTCAACCCCACTCGTTCCACCGGCAGCCTTTCCGGATGAAGAGCCATCACGATCATCGTGTGTCAGTTTCGTCTTCTTCTTCAGGGGACTTTTCATTTCAAACCACTTCGCGGCAGTAGCACCCACATCCCAGTTACTCTGCTCGAGCTGTCCCTGTATGATTCGCTCATGCTCATTCCTGCATCAGCAAATGTTGCGACGATGCTCCAATAGCCAACGTGACCAACGACGACACTGTACTTTTGTTCTGTCGTTGACCAAGAGCTGGAATTTCTTGAAATTTACCAAGAATAGAGTTCGTGAGTATGACGATAAATAACGACAGACATGAAGCAAGTCTTGCTACTATTGTCAGATGCACAGTCGGCTATCGAATCATGAATGTTAGCATCCAATCCGTGACGTCTGACAGCCTACGATAACATACGATAAGTACATTTGATATTTTCACATAATCCATGTTCCGGGGTTGTTTTGCGCGTATTACCGGTGGATCCTGTGAATCTACTAGCATGATGTACCCCGAACACACTCCCTCGAGAGAATTTAAGGTTCCGACTGCTATGTATGATACGATGCGAAGGCTGAAGGGGATAAAGATAGAAATCAATTGCAGCCGAAATAGCCTAATGTTATTATCAACTATGCAGACATGCTCAGGATTGTGAGAGGTAATTTGATATTGTTTGACGACGTGTCAGTTCGAACCTGGATGAATTGGTCATTCAACTCTGAGCTCGCGTGGAGGCATTGTGCTTGGAGGTGAATGGGTTGGATGGATACAGACGTATAATTGTAATCGTAGGAGGAAAGTGGGTTATAGGCATGGTATTACTTTCTGTACTGTTTGCGCTACCGGGTATGGATATGGCAATTGAGGCGTCTAGGGATGGAAAGACAGACAAAGCTCCGTAACTTCCGGAACAGTCCGTATTGTCCCAGACGAGTAGATCTTGGTAGATGGTCTGGATGGGCATGGGGGTCAGACGGTGGGCCGATCAAATGTTGCGACAAGCTGCACGAATTCGAGGAAGGACGGATGAAGTCTTACACGGTACGAATGGGCCCGTCCCCAGCAGTGGGCGGATCTCTTCCCTCCACCATGCCATGTCTGATCTCCATGTGCTAATGTCCCCGATCATTTACTTGGAGAGCCACTCGCTCATCCTCTTGTGCTCCCTGGATACTGGTGTAGTCTATAGCCGCATAGGCTTTCCAATTCAAGTTCTGTGGCCACGTCTGTGCAGTTTAACAACTAAATGTATTCTCATTACTAGGAATGTAAACTACTGAGTCCACCACCACTACTACAGTCAACTAATTTCCCTCTTACGAGAAATCAAAGTAACAGTAAATTATAAGTGCGACCATCACATGCACTACCACCCACTTCTTCATCTCCCTCATTCATCATCCACCCACCAACATGAACAATCTAAGTTGAAAAGGAAAGTATTACGACGAAAGATACTTACCGTACTACCTCGCGGTACTTGATAATGGAATGGCGAGGCGTACATACATTGATGGAATGTAATTGTGAGCACGACAAGTTGCTTGGTGAGTAGTGAAAGCGACACAAAACTTACCATTGCTGTTGGCGGGAACAGCCACTTTCTCCCTCATCCCCCGTTATCCACGTCCATGGGAGAAGCCACCTTACCTGGTCTTGAGTGGGGGGACAGTAACAAATAACGACAATAGGTTGCTGGTGTTCGGTTCTTGTGTCGGGAAGTGTGTGAGGGACAAGATCCCCTTTTATGGGGCAAATCCGCCAAATAAACAATCAAACCATGTGTAGTGCCCGCAGTTGTCGCGAGGCCCAGACCACTGCGACATGGGCCGGTGGCACTCTTTGTATCATGAATGGCCACGTGAACCTCCTCTCTTCTCTAGATATCATGGAATACTGCACTTGTCCAAGGAGTCCACTTTCATCATTCGCGCGAACCGTCCCAGTCAATCACAGCGAATCCCCGACCATCGCAGGCATGCTCGAGACTTAATGTACTCACTTAATCAATTTACGCGAATTTTACATTGAATGGGGTACCGCTGATTTGTCAGGTTCCGTGCAGGACATCAAGTTTTGCTTGACACAAGCCTCGTATAGGCTCCGCTGAAGCCAGTCTGCATCAGTGCCAGTCGGAAAGCAAAAAGCCGAAAGGCGCAAGTTCTCACTGGTCGTCATCAAAGTAATCACGAGGCGGAACTTACACAAGTTTTCATAAAAGGCTCCAAAAAAGTGCAGCTTCATCTGCTGTCAGGCCACCGAGAAACGGAGCTAGAATTTGGATAAAGTGTGCACTGGGTCCTTCCTCTCAATGAGCTGGATATGGTGCATATACCTGATGTTCCTTCCGAGGGCATGGAGACTCTGGGATTGATCATATTTGATGATGGAGCTTGGAGTGTCAACTCAAAGTAACCGTTGCCGCACAATGCCAGGTCTTTGTGTGCCTGACAAGTGCATCAATGCTTCGAACATCTCCGGCGACAGATACGTAAAGATACGGTTGAATCGCGTACAGAAAATATTCATTCTGCATTACTCGTGGCTCGCGAGGTAGCGCACCAATATTTTGCCCACATGACAACTCAGAAATGGTGAAAGGAAATATTCCTTGCGGATCGTCTCGCCGAATTTGATCAAGTACGTTGTTGGGGTACCGCTGATTTGTCAAGTTTGTCTTCTATTTATATGAGCTGCCCTCCCTTTATAGCTCAAGGGTGCAACGACTGTTCTCGCCCCCACCATACTACCACAATTTGTCAAATACGAACACATCCCAGGGTTTGAAGCCGATGCATCCGAATTCGCCCATCCGCTAGTCTCCAACTCAATTCGAGTATGTCGTTTCTCTTCAATTCAATTATGCTACATATCACAACCACGTAACATCGTACGAATGTATAGTATAACCATACATCAGCGCCTTCCAAGATAACGTATCTCAACACACTTTCACACCAGATAACACCATCGTCAACATTGTTACAAAGTAGAATTATTAAGTTAGTAACGAGTTAGTTTACTACCTTATTTCATTTTTTCTGGGCTGGCCTTGTTTCCATGTGGGTAGCTCCCAAAACCGTACGCTCAAGGATCCAAGTATTGTTGCCAAAGCAGCGACTCCCATTTGGCAGGCTGCATATGACGACATGGATACATCGTAGTCAGATCGTTTATTGAGCTACCTCATAATGTCAGTAACTAGGAATAAAAACTTGCGCAATACTAAACCGTGTTCCGGTGCAAACCTATTTTTAATTGACATTGAAATCATCCGGCGGCCTTGCTTGTGCAGTAGGTCGACACAATACTCACGGAGGTCATCTTCTTCGTCTTGTTCGTCCATCTTTGCCAAATCCCCAGGAATGGGTATGACCGTGTCGATGGTGATGTTGCTGGGATAAACTTACCACCACACAGGCGTGACTCTTTGTACGACTCTCCATATCGCACAATCCGTTGGAAACCACTGCTGTTCGCCGACACCGTTCAGCACGCAGAAAGCATGCCTCGACCACATTATGAGAGATTGATTGAAGAATTTAGTAGAAAGCATTTTGCGTCTCCAGAATCGGCACCATTGGACGCTCCATTGGCTGATGTCGAAGCTGCAGACATCGGAGACATCCAAGACGCAATAAGTCAGATTGGATTTGTGTCAAGCGAAATTCGATCTCACATGACCAATTTAAAGATATTTGATTTTGATAGTACTCTATGTAAGTCTATTGTCGTCTACATCAATCTATGATAACCATCTGATCATCCCGACGTCAAACCACCTAGTTCGATCGCCACTTCCAAATCCAAACCTTTGGAGTCCAGAGTTAGCTGGTCTACTCATCTCCGATCTAGGATGGTTTACAGATCCAAGAACACTAGGTCATCCAGGAATCCCATTGCATCCGGACATCGACTGGTTTGATCGCGATGTTGTTAAAGACGCCTTGTCAGCCATGCAAGATCCAACCAACACACTGGCGGTACTGCTTACTGGCAGAAGAGGATCCCTGTATGGTGACCGAGTAGTGGAAATCTGTATGAATTTGAAACCCGATCCACTGCCGTTCGACATGTAAGTATTTCAACACGTAGCCACCCTCCTGTCTCGAGCTACAAATGTATGCATTTCACCCCATGAGTGTTTGTCTCTGTTGTTCTACGAACTGGCTTTGGTGCTAGGGGAGCGCTTCGTAGCTTACACCGCCAGGTCACCACTAGATTCTTCTTCAAGGAGCCCCATGATACAACAGAACCGCGACTTCGATATCCGAATACCATCAACTTCAAACTCGACGTCTTGTCCCGCATCCTAGAAGCCTTCCCAACAATTAAACATGTCGAATTCTGGGAAGATAGACCCAAACATATCGAAGTATTTGAACGTGAACTTTTATCCAAGCAATCGTACAACCGCTTAGACTCATATGATATACATTTCATACAGCATGACCCAGAGTTAAAAAAGTATTTAGAACTCCGATTTGAGGAGGATCTTGTCAATGATCTTGTTAATAAACACAATGCTAGAATACCTCAATTATGCGTATCGCCCGCTACAGGACTATACAGCAGTCCACCAGTGACCTTGGTGACACCAGTGGAGATCGTTGAAGAGGTTAAATACACCGGGATAATGTTAGATAGGTCAAGTCGGTCCGCACTTTTGAATGCCGTTCCCGTGTCTACAGAAAATGATGGATGTCACATATTCCAAATGGTACCTAACCTGCACGTCATGATGTATCTTGGTCATGTCGAGTCTGAGGAGTTGGCTTGGATTGGCGGGTTGGGTGCTGAGGTGTCATTACAAGTCATCAAGTGGGGAATAATACCCAATAAAATAATAGCACTGCAACTAGGCTTAATAGCGAATAATGGGCCTGATAATGATGGTGCTGTTAGCGCAAGTAGAGTGACGGATTGCTCTGTATCGATGGAATCAAGTCAAGATTCAACCGTAGATAGTAACAGCAACATGAAGCAGAGCGGTGTGGACGCAGTGGCTCTCAAAATCGGTGGAAATTTCTCCATGTTACAACGTCAACAAGTCGTCAACGCCTCGTCCACACCACCGTCTTCCGATTGCAATATTTTCATTCTTCCATTATACGTAGCAGCAGGCTCCAAACCGCACGACGCCAACAACATCACAGAATGGCAGAACGTCTCGTCCGCCTTGTCTTCCCTCGCAATCAAAGGAATTGTGTTTGAGAAACGTGTGACAGTTTTAGCGAACCATCGTTCCAAACATTCCGCCCACCAGCAGTTACCAAATGCTGTGTCAATAGGTAGCTTAATAACGTCGACATACCCTAGTCTGAAGGGTAAGGAAGTTGGTTTAGTGGTTCGATTGGTTCAGGCTTGGATGAAGAGAGATGGAGTTGAGAATGCCATGGAGCGGAAGCATGAAATACAAAAATTGATTGATGGAATGAGGGAGTTGGTGACTGATAAAAAGGCGTTGGAGACGGAGGTCGATGCTGCCGAGGATACTGCAAATGATGCTGGAGGAAAGAGTTTGCAACGGCGTTAGTTTGCGATTTGTTCCTGGGTATGATTCCTGTAGCCTCTGAGAGTCATGGTCATAACATTATACTTCAATCTCAGATGATTGGTGACGATGAGACTCAGGATTGTCCATCTTTTACTTCTCTACATGTGACCTGCTTGTAATTGAAGTATAAGTACGTTTATTAACTGACTATATGTGGCCGGACTAATTATGCATAGCAGATATTGTCATTAGAAAAGAATTTACACAAAATGGTGGTGAAGACGCCATGACCACGTAAATTAAGGCGTCGAGGAAGAACAGACGAAGGCTTTCACTTTTTTCCTTCATTTCTGGCAGACAATCGTACTTTGGAGTTTGTCATCTAAGTCCGCGTGATATTGAGCAATGACCAAAAAAAACAAATATGCTGCACAAATCTCGGGAGACACATCACTCACCCTTCGAATCGTAGCTATATCCTCTGTTATTTCATTAATCGTCAGCAGCATATTAGGCCCGACAAAGTTTTTCTTCTTGGGTTGTTTCGTCGTCCTACCGCCTGGTTCCAGACCATCCATAATCTTGCTTGCGTGCTGTCGTGCCGATTTTCGGGTGGCTCGTACAAACTCGGAATTGTTGTCAACTTTTCCACGAGGCGTAAATGTAAGCATCCTAGACACAGAATTGCAGAAGGCACTGCAACAGAGACTTACCAGCGTTGATATCAAAGTTCTCGCGGTCCTCCGTAATCTTACGTCTACGCTCGTCCAAGACCTCTAGCAGTTTGCTCCCCAGCGTCTCCCGGCCCTCCTATAATAGTTATGTTAACGACACACACCGGCACTAAACAGAGAGACCTGCTGTAAAATGTACCTTGTACTCTTCGAGAGCTGCCTCCTTATCTGACTCGAATTGTAATTGCGCACACTCTAAATGATACTCTAACTGTAACTGTGCTGAATAGACGAACAAATCTCGCTCTTGTTCGAACGATACTAGTTTCTTTTGAAAGTCCGGATGTTCACCACTATTCAGTTCCCGAAGTTCCTGTTGAATCGATGCCATGAGCTCTGCATATGTTCTGTAAAGTCATTATGAGTATTCGAGTGGGGCAAACAGAGGGAAGCAAACGACAATTACTTGTCCTTGGTATCATACAGGCCTTGATCAAGGCGCTTCAGCCGTTCTTCTACATCTTTGGCTCTCTGTTCCTTCCTCGCCAGCTTGTCTACCACATATGGGATTTATGTGAGATGGCTCACCACGTCAGACATACTGACCATTTTTCAACTTACCATCCTCATATTCTTCGTCGCGGCAATCGTCCACTATACAATTTATTCTGGTGCTACTTCCTCTACCTTTATCCTTTTCTAGCTGACTTTCTGACCAACACTTACGCTTCTTGACCACATTCGTCTTCTTTAATGAGTCGTAACCCCCAATGTGATTACCTGCAACAGCACCTTTGTATATGCTAGCAGGTTCCAGATCACTACTGCTACCATTTGGGATTGTATATGAGGCCATATTGGACAAATGCGGTGGTGGGGGAGCCGAATACATTGCTGAGATAGAGCTACTTGGCAATAGCGGAGCAGGCGGTATACCGCCTTGATTGTGGGGTATAGATGAACCATGCGGGCCCATCCAGGCATCCAGTGGTTGATATGGTATTGACAATGTGCCGTTCGACCCTGTTGTGGACGAGGGCGACGCAAGTACGGACAATGAACCTCGCGGCGATGCTAGATTCCCGGTACTTATAATGGGAGTGCTGCTACCACTGTGGCTATTACTTGTCGGCAATGCAAGGCCGGTCGGGTGCGGGTGCATCTTTTTCGCAGTGCCAGATACAGACGCAGGGTGTAGATACGACGGTGATATGGGTATTGCTAGCATACTAGGGTGTTGTGGTAGTGCGCTTCCAGCTGCAGTGGTAGCATTTACGCTTGAGATTAGCGTTGATGGGTGTGAAGGTGCCATCGCTGTGTTCGAGCTAGAGGGTGCTGCAATCAATGATGCTGTTGGCGATTCCTGTGTGGTACCTATTACTGGTATAGAGTCAGTTTCAGGGCTCCGCCGTCGTTGGATATCTAGTTCCGATATCTCGAGGGAGATGGTGTGATGTTGCGACGGTGAGACAACCCGTTGATATCGTTCGTTTCCGTCGTCCACTTCCAGCATCGGAAAGCAATCACGGCCAGCTGGTAGCATTGGCTCGGTCGCTGGACTCGTTTGTGGCCCAAACTCGAGGCAGCTTGAAACCGACACAATTGACCGATTCAGGGCCGTTAGAGCAAAGCGGCTGCGTTGATACACACCTTCTCTTCACTAAAAATGCAGCGAGACTGCTCATTCGTTGCTGTCGGTTCGTTATTTCTCCCAGGGCCCTTCAGCGTCCTTGGCTTCAATTTGATTCTCAGACAGCGCTCGAAAGCGTTTGGAGTTGCGCAACGTTCCTACAAAGACCAACGATGCATCCACAGCGTGAGGGCGGATCTCCATCCCTCTGAGGCAAAAGAGGTCCCGTCTACTTCTCTTCGGCTGGAATCGTGCGTGACCATCTTCTTGGTCACGATTCTTGATCAGAGTGGTGATTGCCGCAAGCGATTGATTGTATTCGGCGTAAAATATGCAGCTGTGTGATTGCTGTATGTATGACTCCATCTGCAAAAAAAAATTGTTGTCGGCCACTGTGTATGTTAAGAATCGCATACCAACGAGGGGAAGAATTCCCTATTTAGAGTTATTTGAACGCAGCCCTAATTTGTCACACTTACGAGTGTTTGGAACAGTTTGTTATGCCGTGAACAATGCTATTGGAATGACTAAGCTAGACGACAGGTCTAGCTTGAAGATTTTTGTTGGTTATGCTGGGGGTGTAAAAGGGTACAAGGTATGGGACCCCGAGTCGAACCAAATTACAGTGTCTAGGGATGTACACTTCCTTGAACATATTACCTACGAAAATCGCTTCAAAACTGCTTCTGAGTTAACAGGTGCAATTGATGAAGGGAATACTACGTCACATAGTCCTTCAGAAAGCCTCAGTTATGGCTCTGCCTATTTGCCTCCTAGTGTCAAACACTGGAAGGTTGTGTAAGCTTATGACGAGGATGTATTAGAATAAATAAATATGGATGCCTCATTCAGCGCAATCTACGATACCATCATCATATTCCCCTCTTACCTGGAAGGTTGTGTAAGCTTATGACGAGGAGTTGAAACATTTAAGGAGAATAAAATGCAACTCTTCGCCTTTATATACCACACAACCTGTCAAACGCGTCCGATGGTTTTGGTGGTGTAGAACTATCGCCACCCAGACCTTTTTGGACAAGGTCTTGTCCGATCGATGGCTTGGCAGTGACACAACCGTCACGTTTGTGACACCTAGTAATGATCATCGACAGACAGCTGTCAGACCGTCAATTGTAGCTACAACTTCTGATGAAGGACTCGAAGATGCGGATTTCAGGAGAGTTCAAGCTGACCATACTGTTGCGTGTGGTGTGTAATTATAAGCGTGTGTGTTGGTATAAACCTACGAACTTCCTCTTACTCTACGAACCAGTTCACAACATTGTCTTTGAGCTGGTTGTAGAGAAGGAGAAGCTGACATATTGTGTTGATCAGGCATAATACATACGATATTACTCTGTCAGGAAGAATTTATTGCAGAGATTTGGAGAATAGCACAAATGACTGACTGTAATCCAAAGAAGACCCCATTGCCTGTTGGGACCAAGCTAGATGACGAGGGGAGGTTGTAGATATCGTAGAATACCAACAATTGGTGGGTAAACTTCTATATCTGTCACGATGTACGAGACCAGACATCTCTACAACTGTAGCTATGTTGAGTCAATATGTTAAGAATCCTGGAATGTTGCAATGGAAGTTGCTACGAAATGCATTAAAATACTTGAAGAGAACCGCCAATCAGAAATCAGTACGCAAGGTACTTACAGTTGGAGCATGTTTCGCAATACCTAACTCTATACAGTGACTGACAATGGTGCACCTCAAAACATCCTGCATCCTCCAGCACATGTGCCAACCTATGAGACGTGGTGTTAGCACTTCAAGCACAAACCAATAGATTCTGCGAATAACACATACCTGTTTGCACGAGGCCCCTGTTCCCATGTGCGCAAGGCGGCCCTCTTTGTTGCAATTTTGAGCAGGAAAGAGAGGCAGGAAAGATGCCTTGAAATATCTCTTCAGGTCACAACGGGTCCATTGCGGTGTGACCCCCAAACTCTTGATATAGATTATGTTGGCACATTAAGATGTCTATGTATCGTTGTGCGATTTCATTTAGGAGCGCGTTTTGGGGAAAAATTTAGGGTTACACCAGCCCTACTATAAAAGAGTTGTGTGTGTGTAGGTCTGTTCACCATACGTTGGCATCTAACATTGCTGCCTATGGTTGAACAGTTTGACAGACTACTTCGGAGCTTTTAAAAGAATTCATCTCAAATTTTGTTTATTCATGAAATTTTTTTTGCAATACACAGCGAAGATTACTTTCATCACCCTCACGCCTCTCCATCGCCCTCAATCAAAAATACTATCAAACTCGGAAACTATCAGAGCATCACCCTGCCCGTATGTACATGTGGAAATCTAAAAGAAAAGGTATGGTATTTCAGTGTGTACATCTGCGTATACACTGATAGTATGCTTTTGTGAGTAAAGGACATCAACAACAAAGTCCTGCTCGCTCTCTCTTGAACTACTTGTGGTTTCATGTGTGCGCACCTTTTCGTACTTGCTCAAAATGTTGATCGGTGCAAAATGTACTATAATGCAGGGTGCAAATACAAACAATCACTACCGTATTTGCAGTCTGGATAGTATCTAAGATGAGGATTCAATCAACTAAATGATCACAAATCAAAAGCTCGCAAATCCATTCTTATAACATAACTTACCGACAAGACTCAGTGGCGTGATAGAATGAGCAACCTTTGTCTTTATTCTGGCAAGTGTCTCCATAGATGCATTTGACCTTACTTGGCCTCTTCATCGCTCCACTCAGCGATGCATTACTGCCTCCACGACTCATGATCTTTCCATCATAAGCGGATGATCGTCCATCATTTGTAGACGATCTTCGATGGGTAAATCCGTTACCGTTTAGACTATGTGGTTGAACCGGCCGACTGGCAGGCTCAGATCGTCGCCGAGAGTTTTGCTCGTCGGTATTGGAATCATTGAATTCAGGCATTGCTGTTGGAATTCTTTTATGACCATTGGCATTACTATAGCTATTCTGATGATTATGTCCCGTCGCGTTACCCGTAGACGCCTTTCGAGATGTACCATTTATACCATTGGCAGTCTTCCGATCCAGCTTCAGTGCCTCTACATCGGACTTTCCAACAAAGTCCAATAGTGTATGCGCTACTGGCTCACTAGAGACAGCAACATGACGACGACTACTACTATGAATTACAGCTGACGGAGAGTTGCTACCACTCTTGGGGGATGGCTGTGGATGAGCTGGGGAGCCGTTAGAATGCGTTTCTTGCACTGGCGGTGGTGTGATGGAACGATCTACAACAGCTGGTACCGATCTAGGAATGATATTGGCAGTAACGGACGGAACGGTAATGCATGGTTTGGCAGCGCCTAATGCAGCAGCCTTTGCAAATTGCAATGGAGCCGATTTTGGTGATGACGGGGTGCTATTGGAAGTGTCTCGAAATGTCAGGGAGGACGGAGCGGCACTAGACGTAGTGATTACCGCCGCATTGGAAGTACCAGAGACTTCTGTTGGTCCGTATTGATAAATTTCGCTGGTTGGCGCTTGTTGTGGCATTGCGTCCTGCTGTTGTTGTACATTCTCAGACAGACCGTCAACTGGTGAGGAGCTGTGTCCGACTCGTGGCCCCCAGGTGGCATCACGGCTGGTTCTTCGCGGCTCGTATCTAATACTTGGTGAGATAGATTGATGATCACTGTAATTACCGTTATGGCAATGGTTCACGCCATTATTGTAGTACCGTCTTCGACCTTGGTAGTGTGAAGGTAGTTGCTGAGGATAGAACTGAGTTGACGTCGGAGGTTGGTAGTAGCCGTGTTGGAATTGATGTGGGTATGGTACATAGGGCACATACATGGACGTTGGATACACTATGATTATTGAGTTATATATCAGAAAAGTTTTTGGGATGCACGAGTCGTAGAAAGGTGACATCAACTTGATACTTACCAGGTATAGTCATAAAAGCATTCTCGGCTGGCGCTGGGACGAACTCATTAGCATAAATATTGAATGTCATTGGTACGAACTCTTCAGCAGTTGGTCTCAGAATGTGACCATCTCGAGATGCGTGCTTGGTTTTTTGTGACGACACATCCTTTAGTACATGCGGGTCTTCCGGTTCCGACAATGGCTGCTCAGTTTCATTGGCAATCGTAACCTGATGTAGGTGTGGCTGTGGCTGGGTGTCAACTGAGCTACCAGCTGCAGATGTTACGATGTCCGCCTTTTGATCTGCTGGGGCATCGCCAGCAACTTCCTTGAACTCTGAAGGTACCGGAGCTGAGGACTCCTTGGCAAAGCAAATCTCCTTGGCTGCAACTGTGGGGTTGGTAGAAATAGATTCTACATCTACGACGATTCCCAGAGGTGATTTGACTGGGGAGTTGTTTCTTTCCGAGACAAGAGTAGCTACTGACTCATCATCTTTTCTGACAACTTCTTCTTTCGGTTCAGCACCACCACGCAAGGGCGCCTCGACGGGCAACAAGTAGTAATTTCTTTCGTCCAAAGCGATGTAACAAGCACCTTCCGATCCAGATTCGTACGGTTGTTCAGGGTAAA
>QEAN01000307.1:0-11198 GCA_006535955.1 Synchytrium endobioticum | reverse complement strand
TGAGAGAATGTGATGGTATTGGTTAGTGCATTGATTAACATTGATAGAGAAGCCACAATGGTTTCTCGTCGCAGTGGGCAGGGGGAGAATCAGTCACATGAGAGTCTACTTACCAAAGGTTGTTCAGGGTAAAAGTTTCTTTCATCCAAGGCAATGACCGATGGCCCTTGCTGCATCCAAGCTTCAATGCTGATGACTGGACTATGAGCGTTCTTATTAGCGATGGCGCTACTGTTTGGGATCAGGGCAGACTCCTGGTGGATGTGGGTGGCTGCATCAGCGGCAGCTGCAGATGTAACAATGTCCTCCTTTTGTTCTGCAGGGGCATCGCCAGCAACGTCCTTGAACTCTGTAGGTACCGGAGCTGAGGACTCCTTGGCACAGCAAACCTCCTTGGCTGCAACTGTGGGGTTGGTAGAAATAGATTCTACATCTAGGACGATTCCCAGAGGTGATTTGACTGGGGAGTTGTTTCTTTCCGAGACAAGAGTAGCTACTGACTCATCATCTTTTCTGACAACTTCTTCTTCTTTTGGTTCAGCACCACCACGCAAGGGTACCTCGACGGGCAACAAGTAGTAATTTCTTTCGTCCAAAGCGATGTAACAAGCACCTTCCGATCTAGATGCGTAAGGTAGAGGGCCTATAATACTATTTACCACCTGAGCTTTAACGACACTAGGTGCCGAAGAGGGTGTTTCCCCTATGTCAATTTTCGTGGACTGCTGTTGCTGCTGGGAATTTCCCGTGTGCTGGGACGAATGATTGCTTGCAACAGGTACTGCCTTGACTTTTGGCTCCTTTTTTTGCTTGGTAGGGATTCCTTTGACATCCTTGGTTTTCTCTGTATTCTTTTGTGTGTTCTTTAGAGTCTCCTGAACTTGCTCAGCCTTTGACAAAGTTGATGTTACAATGGACACGGGTACAGCCTATGTCGAAGGAACACACAATAAGCATGTTTCTGAAACACGTCATTGGACATCTTGACTCACCTCTTCGAGACCCTTGCAGAGAAAAGCAACAGGGGAAGATGGTCCATATGTAATACCCTCATTAACACTCTTTGGGTCGGCCTTGCAGCTCTTTACACCAGTTTTGGCATCCCGTTCCAGCGGAAATCCCCAATCAAAGATTCTTGGGGAAGGGCTTCCCTCCTTGACAGCAATGAGAGAATGTGATGGTATTGGTTAGTGCATTGATTAACATTGATAGAGAAGCCACAATGGTTTCACGTCGCAGTGGGCAGGGGGAGAATCAGTCACATGAGAGTCTACTCACCAAAGGTTGTTCAGGGTAAAAGTTTCTTTCATCCAAGGCAATGACCGATGGCCCTTGCTGCATCCAAGCTTCAAAGTTCATGACTGGACTATGGGCGTTCTTATTAGCGATGGCGCTACTGTTTGGGATCAGTGCGGACTCCTGGTTGATGTGGGTGGCTGCTTCAACAGTGGTACTTGTGACGGATGCAGTTGATGCCACGACGGTCGTTGATGATGTCTGGGCGGACGGGTCACAGCCAGGCATGCACTCTTTTTGCACAGTCGAGACCTAATGACATAGGCGGGGATGATTAGCGAATTTTGCTTGATGCATGTGGTGGACTGGCGTGTGGTGAGTTCATGGCGATGCATGACATTGCATTGCATTGCGGGGGCATGAAACAAAAAAAGTGACGAAAGAAAAAGCAGGGCAAAGAACGATGATGCAATAATGACTCGCCTCTTGGTGGCCTGGGGCACTAACGGCACTGACACCTCGCAGCAGGGGGATGGTATCGGGTAATGGACTTTCTTGCTTGGATGGTTTGCTGCGACCTCTGGAGGGGCAGAGGTAGTAATATGCAGAATACCCAATCGAGGCAAACAACAAGGCACCGATTACGAATTTCGGCTGCAACGGTGCTCTGATTATCTTCTCAATCAACGACATGGGGGCCTCACCTCTCCCCTTTAAGGATGTGCTGATGTTGTGCTGCACACCAGCCCGCATTTGTTGCGGTGCCACGGTGGCCACGAACATGTTCATGGATGGATTTGTGTCTGCTCGTGGCGAGACGGATCAATCAATATCAATATACGAATTTCTGCTGCGGATGGGCCGATGCGTTCCTTGTATGTATGCACTGCCGCTGGTTTGGACGGGGGTGTTGGAGGGCGTAGGCCATGACTTCGCCCACGCCCCCATGCATGTTTTCTCGCCACGGAACAATGAAACGCGCGTTTTACCGTGCCACCGCCGTGTCATTTCCACGTCCCGATCGCTCTGTTACTGAATTTGTGTTATGTTCTGCCTTCGTTGCTGGTCCAAGGCCATGCAAGGCCATGTCCTGCCTTTGCATGTCCAAAGTACGCCTAGACGCAATGCAGATGCTACGTTGGCCTGCATGTGGGTGTATTCTTATCGGCCTCTGGTTTGCGTCGGTAGTATGTGTGTGTAGCATGCACGCACTGCACTGCACGCCTTCGCTCCCTTCCAACAATCAAACTGCCCTAAGTACAACTACAAGTTTCCCCCCCCCCCTCAAAAAAGAAACTCACACTAGGAATGCTGCATAGCCAGGATAATCAGCACCTGCCAACTGAGGACCACCTCGGATCTACTGACATGGCCTCTCGACGTGGGGACACTGGGTATGTTGCTATCCAACTTATGTCTTTGTCAGACAATGTGACTGGGGGTCGGGGTGGGACATTCCTGGAAGAAAATCACTGCTCATACTGACCATGTCTTCAATTACATAGGAAATTGTTTGTCGGAGGACTCAATTGGACCACTACTGATGGTATTTAAATGATTTTCATACTACTCTTGCTTGTCTGAACGGGATGGAAACATGTCAAACTGCTGACATTTCGCTGGATGAGTTTGAAGTCAGCCTTATCACCCAGAGACAACCGAAACTATGACAACGATGCCCCGATATGACTGAGCGGTCTATCATAATGCTCAATTGACGTGAATTGCATGCTGATCTACCGAGGATCAATGCTGGCGGGGTTCTCGTAGCTCCCTATTGCAACCCAACTGTATTCACACGTTGCAATACATTTACTAAATTAACCATTCCCCCTCTACATATAGCTTCTCTTAGAGCTTATTTTGAACAATTTGGTGCTGTTGAAACTGCCTGCATAATGAAGGATCCTGCTACTGGCAGAAGTCGAGGTTTCGGCTTTGTCGTATTTCAAGATTCAAGTCTAGTGGGAGACATTCTCAATCAGCAACACCAACTGGATGGTAAAATGGCAAGTCCATCGTGATGTTTCGCTGTCCCTTTCAGAGCGGTCTCCATTTACACCTTGGGAAAAAAATAGATCGACCCTAAAAGAGCTGTCCCAAAAGCAGAACAAGAACGAACCGAGAAGCTATTCGTCGCTGGTATCCCAGTAAACACTCAAGAGCGTGATCTAGTCAGATTATTTTCCGAATATGGCCACGTACTGGATGCCACCATCATGGCCGATCGCAACACTGGTAAACCACGGGGCTTCGGATTTGTAACCTTCCAAGACTCTACTGGTATAGAGCGTGCTCTAGACGCTGCTCATAATGTCAAGCTCAATGGTAAACTGTTGGAAGTGAAGAGAGCTATGCCGAAAGGTGGTCGTGTCCGTCCACCCAATCATGCTGCTTTGACTAGTGCCATGGCAAATACCGGTGCCGGTAGTATGGCAACCCATAGTGGTGGCCCATGCCTGCCTGGAATATCAATGAGTAGCAGAGCTAGTACTGGTAGCAGTGCCTCCTCTACTACATCCAGTAATGGAGGCGAGCGATCGTCATCCATGACTACAAAAGTAACCACGATAGTCTCCGATGAAGTTTTGAACAGCCACGCAGCAGTATCCGCATCACAACCAGGAACTGGTCGAAAACATTCGAAGCAGTACCTCCACCAGTCACAACGTCAACACCAGCAAAAGGAATCTGCATCATATGGGCAGCCTGCTCTAGCTGCAACTTCTTACTCACACCTGCAACCTACACTGCACCATCCACTTATCCCACATCCTTTAATGATCCCTGGTGCCCCTCAATACATTCCCGTATGGTCGTTTCAGTACATGCAGCAAACGCCTACCACCTCTGAAACTAGTGGATCTACTCGTACTACAACATCTCCAATCCCCGGCCCATCTTCTGCTACTGACGAAATGCACGCCGGTAGTACAGCAAGTACAAGTACAATTACGACATCGATAACCAATGCCACCCTGGCAACTACAAGCCCTGTCGCATCGGAACTGGCAATGGCAACTACACAGCAAGCAATAATGACCCAATACCCAGCCGAATGGCATCATCATCATCAAGTCCAACCTGCTTCGTGGATGCCAATGCCAATGCCTTATACTGCTACTGGCACTGCTGCTAATTACATGAATACACAACAGTCAACTGATCCAAATACTACCAACTCCTCTATGCAAAACATGCCATTGCAAGCATCTCTCAATACTGGTATGATGCATCATAATCATCCATCTGCCACTCCTAAATCGGCAGCTTATCACCATCAGCAGCAGCAACCTGGAGGTGGAGATGGTAGTCTAGGCAGTAATTCTAGCCCTAGTCACACTGGCAGTAGCACTCTCCAAACTTCATATGACTCTACTACGACGGCGACGCCTCTCAACTACCAAAAACCATACGAAGGATACCAACATCCTCGTCAAAACGAGATATACTACGGAGCCCATGCAGTAGCAGGGCACCATGGAAACATGATGCAACTCTACCCAATGCCTTCTCACTACCAATACCTCCAATCACTTCATCATGGTATGCCTCATCATACTCATCATCAAATGATGCCAGCACCCGAATGGCAATCCACTCAGGCCTATCATCCTCAATATCATCACCAACAATACCAAACAATACCACTTGTCTCCACAGAGAATGTTAAAGATCGCAATAACTTCGCATTGGCTCGTGAATCTTAATGTGGAATGCTCTAGGCTGGAATATACTATATATGAAAAAATTTGCTTCAATAATTTGATATTCCAATCAGCAGTAGCTACAATATTTCTACCAGACATGGTTTATAGTATTTGCCCCATGCTTTTTACTAAACTAATTCTTGGTGTTCCATCTTGGCTGTAGTAGTTGAAATTCTTAGTTTGTCGAATCATGGGGACTATAAGTTGTGAATCAAGCAGGGGTTGGAGGAGGTGTCGTGAGGTATTTAATGCTTAAATGTCTAATAGTGGAGCTTCCCTTCCCCTTTTTATCTTCTATTTTCATAGATTAGCTGGAGCCCAGCTAATTTGTATAATAGTCTCGTGATGTAAAGTAGTCTCGTATCGTATCGGTTTCCTTTTTGTTTTTTTTTTGTTGTTGAATGTAATCCCTCATCGTTTTTTGCACCCTCTTTCGTCGTAAAGGATTTTCGTGGGCTCAAAAAGATATACCATGGTGCCATGCATCACCAACTGTTTCAATATGAGGCGGCGGTGCAAATCAATTAGCAACAAAAAGGTGACAAAATCAGAAAGGAGTCATCGCGGGACAGCGTAGGCTGTGACGAACTTTGGGGCTTGCACATGATTCATTTATATGCGTCCTCACCAAACATGAATACTTTCTATTCAATATGCAACCTGCGTTGAGACTGCTTCAGAAGATACTGGCGCTTACTTGTCGCTTCCGCCTGCTTAAATTCCGCCTTGGTACTTTTCTTCATTTCCCGTCGTTCCTAACAAAGGACGAGTCAGCTTAGAGGACAGAAGATGACACATGCATGAGCTCTTACTCGTCGTTCAGCTTTGACCGCTTCCTTTCTAGTTCGTTTCTCTTCCGCCGTTTCAAGTTTTGGTCTGGCTTGACCTCGATTCAAACGCTCATCATCTACCCAGAAGCAGAGAGTCATTCAACCTGCAAACTGATTATAAAGGTACCTTTCGGTCTGAACTGTACCTTGTGGCGGCTCATCCTTCTTGCCTTCCTCTGTCTTGCCGTTACTGACGCACGATTCAGGCGGAGGCGTAGGCAACGTCCTGTCACTCTTGCGATCACCAATACCTTTTCCAACCAATGTTACAATCCCATGTCGATTGACACGTATCCTAACACCATCATCCTCGTCAATGACTTGCGGTCGGTGGTAAACGTTCGAGTACGTAGATATAATGCTCTCGGCATCCCACCCTCCACGTCTGTGGCTTTCTGACTCGGTGTCTGATACCTCCACCTCATCCCTCTCCTGCCCGTCATTACGCTCATGCATTACACCAGTTATTCCCTCTCTGAGCTCTTCACGTATCTCGCGCAGTTGCGACACTCCGTCTCGTTTTGAAATGAGTGTTTGATGTCTTTTACCACGTAATTCAACGGAATCTAGGAACTCATTCATGAGCTTATTCATGCGTGCGTCATTTACATCCTTGGCACCTCGTACTGATGGATCATCTGCATCTAATTCACCAATCTCATTATCAGAGTATTCTTGTTCGAGGACGCGATCGAATCGGTCGTCTATGATAACTTTGTTGGGGTTGCGGTATATGGACGATGAAGACATGGAGAATTGGGATGTGAGGTTTGATTTGTAATCTGGTTGGTCATCCGAGTATTCGTCGCAAGAGTCTGCACGTTCATTTTTGACTTTATGTTGCTGCTTCTTGTATCTAGATGCATGTAATGCAAGGTTGGAAAAAGAGATGAGAAGGACATCGAGCATTTCTGTGCGATCTTGCTGTCATAAACACATACTTTCGAAATTCCCGCATCCAACCAGACTCTTCGTCATGGTCGTCTTCGTCACTCCCGCCCAAAGCCATTCCCTCCGGAAGAGCATCGGCATTCAATGTGGCGAACCAACCCTCCATTACATCCTCCTTCTCATCGGTTTCGTCGCCTGTAGTAACTACATAAGGCTCATCCTCCAAAGCTTCCAGCGCCTCACGAACATCAGGATCTAGCTCTAGCTGCAGCCCTGATGGTGCATTCCCGCGGTTCAGTAATCCAACTTCATCTTCCGCATGGGATGGGAGAACGTCGGAAGGGAGAATGAAGCTGACGTGGCGCTGATTATTGGACGTCCTCTTTGACGGTTGTTCGTTCATGGCGTTTGCCGCGTCCTCATCCTGCCGAGGCGATATGTGGTTACATTCCAGCAACCAAAAAAATGACTCGAGTGAACTCACAATGAATGCTATCCCTCCAGTCGACGTGGATGACGGTTTCTTGCTGCTGCCGCTACTAGCAGCACTAACATAAACAGCAGCTGTATCCTGGCCAATGGGTTTCAGGTGCCGAGTGTAGTCATATGTATCCTGGTCTTCAAAAAAGATACCGTACACAGACACATCATCCCCTTTATCGACGCTGATCGTTTCCACCGGCCTCTCCTCTCCCTTTTGATCATCTAAAACTGCTTGTATGGCATTACTGGGCTCCTCTTGGTCGGAAAGATCCTCCCACTCATCATCCTCGTCGTCGAATGGTATTGGGTTTATACCTGGGACGATTTCCTTCCCTTCTGACGCTATTGAAGAGAGTGCTTCGTCGTCTGCGTTCTCTGAAAGATGGTGCTGTTCTTCATCACAGTCCTTGTCGTTTTCAGAGTCGTACTCGTTTTCATGTTCAAGTACCTCGTCTAAATCAGCTAAATTCAAATCAGGTTGATATTTTCCTCTCTATAAGATTACGGCAGGATAAATACAGAAGCACGAAACGCTTGTTGCAAGCCTGTGCGAAATTGATCATTGCCTGGAGCAAATGTTGACATACTTTGAGGAGATTGGATGATGGAGGGACTTCTCTCAATACAAATCTAGACGCTGTCTCGTCTGATAAGGCTGGATCTCTTTGTGAACGATGAACAACTTGAAACGTTCGAGCTGTCTTCTTGTCAATGAACTAGAAAATTGATATTTGGAAAGGTTAGAAAAAAAGGATAAAGAAGCAGCATAGACAGAATCTGAGGGTGCGCATTGAAGCTACTTGATTCAGATGCTGATCCGGTACCCGAGAACTTACTGAATGCCTCTTATCGCCCATCTTTGCGACTAATCTAGTTCAATGCTGGACAAGTGCAATCTCGTAACAATTCATATCATAAGCCAATCAAAAGGATTGAATATAAATACAATGCATTATTTCCGTATGCCGCTGCTTCATGCCAAAACTGAGTATATTCAAAGAATGTAATATACAGTCTGCATCTTAGCTTATGTTACAATTTGTACAGCACTCATACCTGGTTCTTCTAGTATATGAACGTATCCGGTCGACTTTCGATGTCCCTGGTGTAGATCTACTACGACTATTGTTATTAATATTGATTATAGATGAGGACGACGATCCAGCGGTTCCATCCCTGGCAAACGATATCGCCTCCTCATCATATGCCCGATCCTCGCTCTCAAATTCTTCCTCATGATCGTACTCATCTTCTGTTTCCTCTTCGTCATCATCATCCGAGAGTAAGGAAGCACGAGAGTCAACCGACATCACAAACGACAATTCAGATGACGAAATACTGCCGACTTCCACATTGAATTGCTGCTGATCTTCAGCACTGTTGTCAATGCCATTTTGGGCCGCATTACCACTGTCATCGGTTTCTAGGAACGAAGCATATATATCCGTTGATCTGGGCGGAGCAAGTGATTTCTGCAATTTCTCTAACCTTCCTTCCATCCTTGAAAGGTGCTTTTCACTATCAGATTTAAGATCCCATTGGGGCTCTAACCTACGAGTGCTATCATTTGCATTGCTGTCAGTGCTTGAAGCTGGGCCTTCTGATTGTCCTTGGTTGGATGGTTGTGTCGAACTTTCCCCATCGTGACTACTGGGGATGCAGTGACGGTATTTGTATTGCTCATCCCTCCTGCCTTCTGGTATTGTCATTGCTCGAACAAATGTGTCGAGTATTGACGATATTTAGTCGAACATTGTGCAAGAACGCACATTGCGAATGAAGCACTGAAGCACTTTGTATGTCGAGATCACCACCAGAACGATAAGGGGTAACGACCGTCTGATCGCACCGCGCGACCCAAGTTTGTGAGCAGCGTTCCATTCACGAACAACTGATCAAAGATCCGTTATTGTCATCTCTAATGACAGATGTCGACTTCGAAGGATCGGGCAGAAAGTACAGGGCGAACGAATAACGCGATGCAAGCATAAATATCACGTATGGCAGCTTCCATTTTTTCTGATCATCACAGCAGCCATTCCGTGGCTCAGACTGCGTCATATATTTACTTCACGTCATAATTCTTTGCCAAATCAACCGACACAGAATCCCGACAACATGGATGCGAATAAGGATGATCGAGAAAGCCTAGATTCTGAAAGCAGTCGAGCTTCGAGTGACAGTATCAAATTTAGCCCACCACAACCATCAATTTTGCCACCCTACTATGAGTTGGGTCCAGACAATACTCTCATCAACGTCCGGAGTAGAGACAGGATGATTGCTAATGTAATTAGGGATGACCATAATGCATATGATAGAGAACGATCTGCTTCTTCGTTCCTCCAAGAGGCTCCACTAAAATCATCAATTCAAACGGCAATGGAAAGCGAGTCGGCAGGAAGTCCAAATTCGTCGGTACAAGATACGCCGCAATCAAAGGTAGCCTCGCCATCCAAATCACCAAAAACAAAAGGAAAGGCGCCTATGAAGATTCCTGATGATAAGTCAAGTGCATTAATTACTGAGGTTCATCCAAACATAATCACTCGTGCCTCACCACCCCCAGTTGCTTCATCAAATCCACAAATAGGAGCACAGATAACAAGACCGCCAACTCCTACGTTGTCTACCCAAGAAAAAGAAGCATTGCCTGAAGGCCTGGTTTCTTCAAGCCCAACCTCTCGAACGATCACCCCTCCCGGGATGCTCAACCGAGCTCGGCTCATGAGCAAAATTCATCTGCCAGTGAGTGTTGATGCCTTCTTGGAAACTCAGTGTTGTTTTTATCAGCTATTACTAAAGCGCCAGGTCATTGCCTGACCATAGAAAGGTCCTATTTTTAAGAAAAGTTCTACCATCAGACGAGTGACAGTTGATAACGCACCTCCGCCAGTTCCTGCTCTTCCTTCAGGTAAGGGTGATTTGATCAGGTAGACACCCCGATTAATGTGTCGATAAATTCATTGATATCATTATAAATTATTGTTAAGAAACCTTAGATATCAAGCCTCGGTCCCTGTCAGAACCGAGTTCTAGAACTAGCATAGATGTAGGTCCACAAAAGGCCAGTGATGCTAATCATCGAAAATCATCACCACTCATACAAGATCCGGTAGTATCAACGTCACAACCACAACAAGATAGGAATAGTCTCACTAGCAGCGGCAGTGTAGGGTTTTCAGGGCATTCAGGTCAACCATTGCTACCAGATAGTAGTAGCGGCAGCAACACAGACAATAATAGCAAACGTGAAAGCGTAAGTGCAAAGCCTTGGCACCTTGGTGCTGATCGTTGGTCAATGATGACTTTGAGATCTGGGAAGCATTCTCGACAGGGGTCCACAATGTCTTCTCAAACCGCCTCCTCTCGGCCGCGGTCCATGGGTCAAGGAAGCGGTACGGAAGCTGAAGTTGTTAACACCGATACTGTAACGTCGGCAATTTCTACCAAGACTTCAACAGTTGTAGAAGCAAGAGAGGTGTTTGGAGGGCCAATTGGTGAAGCTTCTGCTGTTGGTAGTGATGATGGTAAAAACAAGGATGATTCTACAAAAGCCGCCGTTGGCTCCGCCGAGGAGTCAAAGAGGAATAGTAAGTCTTCCATATTTGGAACCATCAAAAGCAGGTTGGTCATGCTTATGACTGATGCTGATGCTTAATGCTGATACTAACTTATCGCCGAATCAGATTCTTTTCTTCTAGTAAGAAGAAATGAAACCAGGTGTTCATTATTATTTTTTAATCTTTTAAGAAGTATTTCCTCGAGGTAGTGTAGTTCAATTGGACATGAGGTGTTCTAATATGAGCGTGGCGTCAAGATTAGATGGATATAAAGTTAGAAATCGACATGGGGTGGTTTATAATGTAGCCTTTTTAAAACTCCACATAATATAATCGATATGGCGAGGTTATGTTTCATCATCCGTCTCCGTACACATTTTTTTTGTCACACAAAAGTGACTGGGTACCTGGACAATGGCACGTTCATCATCATCAGTACCAGGCCTTGATTTTATGCGACCATCGGGTAGGAAATTTACTTCCAT
>QEAN01000306.1:15882-25972 GCA_006535955.1 Synchytrium endobioticum | reverse complement strand
CATTCCTCGGCTTGTGGCGTACAAATTTTAAACCAACCAAGAAGATACACTAGATTAGGGCAGAAGTAGCGGCCACCAACTGGACTACCACAAAAACGAAAATTCGGATTGCCACTACGTTGACGAGTACGCCAGAGAGTTGAGGGCTGGGAAGGTAGTCGGTGCAAGAATGAGGGAAATCTTACACTGATGTCGTTGTTTAGTTTCGTTGTTTGGCTTTACATGGCTTTACTTCTAGTAGTATTCCTTGTATCCTTTTGCGATCGCTTTCACAACATTTTTCACTCATACACATTATATTGGGACCGTATTTTGCGTGAATACATAGAGGGATTATAGTGCGACGATGTCGTCTGACAGCTGTCGCCAGCCCCTTTAGCTCATCGGTTAGAGCGCCTCACTAGTACTGTTTCTAGATGACCCACGACATGAGGAGGCGACAAGTTCAACTCTTGTAAGGGGCATATATTCATACCACATCATGGTTTTTGTCTTTTGACCATTATCTGTAGCGTAACCATAACTGCAAAAATTGGGTACTCCAGTTTGGACGGATCATTTGGCGGCGACATTCAAGAAGATGAACTTATTAGCTGCTTTGATCTTCATCTCCACCATTATGTTGACGCGTATGGCCATTCCTTGCACCCCACCAACCAGTCGCAATACGAATTCCTCTGCTCTGTTCCCCATTGCGGTAGAGGCCATTCAAGCTTGCCCTAATCATATTTATTATACTTGCCATTGTCTATTGTCTATTTTCGCCTAAATCCGTTTGACAGGTTTGGCAAGTCAACAACAGAACGACTGGGTAGCTCTTCCCTCTCGCAGCTGAGTAGGAGTTCGCGGCATCGGCGCTACCCGCCGTCGCGGGGCGCACGGCTCAGAATTGCCGTTGTTGAATGACGTGGAATGAGTTAGCGATGTTCTAAGCGACGCCCTTGAAGGCGCAGCAGTCTCGCCACTGTCATTTGTCAAGCCAAAACAAAAAAAAAACCATCACCGCAAGTAGGTAGCAAGTACGAAGCGTACCATCCAAATGGCGATGCATGACACGAGCATCCTGGCATCACGTGGGGCGTTGAGAGTCGCCATATTACTAATATTTATCATGCCATTCGTTATCTTTGGTGTGCCTCTCAACCCCATTGATGACGAACAGCAGGGTGTCAATGACGAAGATATGGTTGACGCAAGTCATCTTCCCGCCTATGTGGATGTTGATGCTGATGCGGCCCGGTCTGCAGTAAGTGCATCGCTTGTCCGTCGACATCAGATGCTCGACAGCTGTCAAGCCATCAGCGGTGACGCTCATCACTCCAGCTGTCAGGCCTGGCTATTGGTGGACATGAATCCGAAAGAGATGATAATTGGGTACGGGCGCAGGCGGTCTCCCAGCGACAAGACAAGACTGCATCTGACCTAGTACTTGCACATGCTAGGAGGTGCAGTCCGAAATGCCACCCTTACCCACCAGTGTTTTGCCGTTTGCAGACGATGTAGATGATGTAGATGATGCTCTGGTACGGGTTCACGCTTGCCCCTGAAAAAACACGGCAACTAACATCGGTGCTTCTGCATACCATGTGGTAGCCGGAGGGACGTCCGTGGTCACCAACGACCGTCTTTGACTTTGTCGATGAAGAAGAATCGGACTTCGAGGAAAGCAGTATGTATTATTCAGAGTGCGATGATGAGGACATGTCATTTGTTGGGCTTCCGATAAGTGGCGGTAGCTGTAGCAGTAGCAGTAGTAGCAAGTGGTTTGAGTAGTGAGGTCAGGAGGGGTATAGACTAGAATTTAATAATTATTGCTGAGCAAGAATAAGACTCAAGAAAGTCAATCATGCCTATGAGGGCTATAGACTAGAATTTAATAATTATTGCTGAGCAAGAATAAGACTCAAGAAAGTCAATCATGCCTATGAGGGCTATGTGTGCAAACTTTTCCCATTCTGAACATGGTTTTTGGAATCTGGCTGATGCATGCGCAGGCACAGCACGCAGCGACTACGCCAAATGCCCTCTCGGGGCAGTCTGGATTTGCCTTGAAGCTTTCGGACGCGGTTGTATTAGGTATGTTTTGCCAATTCAGACTCTGTCCTTTGTGATTTTATGCGGATTTGTCACGTTCCTTGCTGATGTGCGCCATTCGGCGATGCAGAAAAAGACATCTGGGTGCTTGGCCATGCACACTCATTGATCTCCATACTATCATAGGCTCTGTAGGTGCCGCGTACCATTGGAAAATGCAACATCACAAGGCGCATCCACTCCTGTCAATACACTTGCCCATTGAACCATCTGAGCATAGGACTGGTATACCACCTGCATCTGAATCCGGCCGTGCAGCGTCCCATCCGAATCAAAGGTCATCGGCATATCAACCAGGGCAATACACGAAACAGACCACCAATTGCACCAATACCGCCGACAAGGGACGCACAGCGTCATGCCCACCATCACCGGCAGCCGTTCCACCAGACACAAGCAATATCATGGTCGAGGATTCCATATGTGTATCGGACTCGGTGTCTAGATACGCCAGGAGAGAAGCAGATGATGACGGCGATGACGAGGGACAAGAGGGCTGCGAAGGAGATGTCAACAGACTCATGGATCTGGTTCATGAAGCCCTCGGTATAGTCAAAGCAGGGGCACGAGGAACCGCAGACGAGGAGGATGAGGAAGTCATGCTGTTGAATAAGATCACTGAAGTGCTGAATGTCGGGCCATGCCCAATGGCGACGAAAGTGGATCACACGACAGCACCGTTCAGCAATGACGTCGCAGTGGACAGATGCGTGTTTGCTCGATTGTCTCTGACGACGCCATCACAGCGGCATGACGAACATGGCGAACCGTCAGCACCACGCCCTCCACCACATTCGCATGCACCATTGATACCGCCCTCTCGTGTTGCGCCTAGGCCAGATCGCCCAGTTATACCCCTTGCAGCCAATCAATTTATAGGCAATCATAGTGCTTCTAGCGATGATATACCAAGTAAGCCATCCCCGTCACCATCGACTCCATCACAAGTGCATCTACAGGCGCAAAGAAAGTCATTATTCCCACCGCCTCCGCCTATCCTCGACCTGCCGAAAATAGAATACGAATCTTTTGCAACGGATGACGATACGTTCCTGGAGGTAAGGCAGTTGCGTCCGTTGCATTCAGCAGGCCGCAGCGGTCTCTCGCTCATACACGATGGATCGTAGAGAGCCATATTGCCGTTATATGCCAAGTACGTTCCGAAATTGCAATCCACCGCAAAAAAAACCACAAAGCCAGACAAAGACGGCAATCAGCGCAAGCCATCAAACCATACCCTTGTATGTTCGTCGACGTTGTCAAGCAGATTATCATATGCATCGTTGGAGCATCTCCGACAACATGGGATAGATGGTGCGGATCAGCCGTCGATAGACAACACGTCTAGGCTGCAGCCATTGCAAAATGAGAATAGAAACATACCTAGTGGTAGGACAGAAGGGACCACGAGAATATTAGACATTGAAAGGATACGTAGAATGCCGAAATTGAGATAGTATTGGAGGCTTGTGTTTCATTATCATTCATATTCATTCATTCATTCGTTCATTCATTCGTTCTATGCCCTTTACTGCGGATTTCAATCGGATTTTCACTGCATTTGTGCCCGACTGCATGACGCTGACATTGCCAAAGGCATGGGAGGCATAATGGCATGTAGGTAGCGCACCGGGTCCAGGCTTCCATTTGAGCAGCATGACCATCAAGCACAAGAAGCACGGGAAGAAGGGCGCATCGTCGACTTCAACCCCGTCGAGAGATCAGGACGTGGACTATCTAGATGATTTGTTCAGCGCCAAATCACAGTCAGCCGCAACATACCACAAACCAACGACACGGGGCGAGGCCTCCCCACAAACCACCAGTACTGTCGCCGCATCGTCCGTCCCAAAAGCATCCGTCGAAACAGTAGTATTTAACAGCACCCTGGCCTCTGCTTCGACGACATCCAAGACACAAAAAAGACCGAGAACAGAGACAAGAGAGTCAGAGCGAGACGATTTTGCTGATTCCAGAGGCGCAAAGTCAAGCCGGCGCTACACTGAAGATGGATTCCCAATCTATGATATCAAGGAGCTGATTAGTCACAAAGGGGGTGGTACGTGACGACTTGACGATTTGAGGCCCAGGAGTAAAAGTAGAAAGAAAAACTCACTGTCCCATGATAGACACCCCATTGTGTCCCTTCGATTGCGAATGCTGCTTCTGAGTAAGCCCGCCAAGCATGTGTGGTCGCATGGGCTCTGCGTTCGTTGCGCCTTATATTTTAAATACGAGCACATAACGTCTAGGCTCGCCAATTATACATATTTGTACCAATACAGTATATTAAAGGCACAATCCTTATTATGCACATCAGGGCGTGATTCATCTGCCATGTAACTTGGGTAGTTTTCCTGGGGATTCATCAGCTGCAAAAGAGCCAAACCCACCTAGATCAAATGACCGTTATCACGCGGGTTGAATGCTACACCCTCGGCCATAATACTCTTGACTATCGTACCGTGACGGTTACCCTCTTGAAGTGATGAGGGAGGCGATCGTTTCCCCCCAAACTCGATACGAGAGCTTGCAAATGGCAGCGATTCAGTTCGTGCTTCGAATAGTGAAGACTCCCCAATCTGAGTATCTAGGCGTCAGTATTCCCATTGGACGCTCGGCTTCTAACATACATCAAAGACTCCCAAATCCGAGTTTGGATCCGGCACCGATCTCATCACCGTACCGCTCAGGCGCCGGATGGCATTTTCATTTCGTGGGATATGGTGAAAACGGACTAATATCAGGAGGGCGGCTGCGGCAACGAGGCGGTACGCAAGCGGTATCGGAACTGCAGGGCTGACTATCAGATAGGCTCCGAATGTAACTATATTTAGAATGCGATGCTCAGAAAGGGCCTGCTGCCCAGTTTCACGAGTCTAGCTCGTCGATTGTCTTACGAATGATACCACTTGTAAGCGACGATGTCACGAAATCAACAAGGAGTGCCGAAACTTGACATCGATGTTAGCGACAGCCAGAACACAATGCCATACCAACCGACACGTACTCATTTGCCCAATGTTCAGGAAAAAGGGATTGTGTCCGTTTCGAGGGTGTACTGCGTACGGAACCTCGACTTGTGAGTCCCCGGGTTCATCTGGAACTACCTCATTGACAGTCTCTTTTTTTAACAGACGATGCTCCTGTTGTCCCGCAGTTGTATCGGCGTTTGTGATAATTGTCTTCCTTTGTGGGATACCAGAGGTCGGGCAGACTACCAGCAAGAAGATCAGCAAGACAACGGATAGCCCAGAAGTGCACATTATACCAGCAGCTTGCACTATGTTGTTATCGTTCATGTGAGTGGCCGATGCAATAAGACAAAGAATCTTATCCTTATCGGCAAAGCATTGTGGCTCACAGATGTGCCAATACGAGGCTTTTGTTGGGCACGTGCGGTCGAACGTCAACAGTCTCAACCGCCTTCATTGCCGATTTCTTCACAGATGGCTCCCAAGGTGATCAAGTATGGTATCGAAAGCAAGAGTTCCTGTCAACAGACGTCCTCCATTGGCTTCAAAGACGCACTGGCTCAAGCGTTCAAAGATATGGCTGCTTTGTGCGAACGTGAAGCCAAGTTGTGAACGCGACCGAAGATGGGTTCGTTTGTAGGTACAAAGATGATAGCTTGTCCTGTAATGTTCGTGCGTAATATACTACTAAAGCTCAAAGCCTACTACTTTGTTTGCTTTCTGAATCTTCTGATCCTTCCCCACATGGCAGATATTAATGACAGGTTAACTTTCTTCTGACACTGAGGTCGCTGAGAATTGGACAACATACTGCGGATAGACCCGTTGAGTACTTTAAAGTCTTCTTTTTGACTGTTTGCAGTATCAAGTACAATTAGCAAGTTGTGACTGTATATATTTCCCATCACCATTGCTATAGGTGTTGTAGTGTCTATATTCGTCATTATTAGGAGTGTATTAGTTGCCTTGCGTTATTGTTCTGGATGCCCTCGACGTGGGTTGCTCACCTTGAAGAATTGAGAGTCGTGGTTAATCCGACTCTGTGTTGGTGCCGCGCTTGAAGGGACGAGGGCGCTCGGCAAAGGAGGTAGTACAGAATGTTTCTGGCCGCATTGTAGTCTCTGTCACATACCTAGTTGAATTGGGGTTGGGCGTTCATGTCGGTTTTGATAAAAAGGCACCGACGCAAGGTACTTACAGTTGGAGCATGTTTCGCAATACCTAACTGTATACAGAGACTGACAATGGTGTGCCTCAAAACATCCTGCATCCTCCAGCACACGTGCCATCCTATGAGACGTGGTGTTAGCACTTCAAGCACAAACCAATAGACTCTGCGAATAACACATACCTGTTTGCACGAGTGCGCTTCGGCATCAGCACATGGTCACTCTTTCCTTCCGTGTCAGGCGCCTGTAATGAAGAATACACAGTGCTTTGGGATTCTAAACTCAATCTATATAAATGACTAATTTGATAAGATTATGATTTAAAGGCAATAAATTATGATTTGCCTTTATAGTTATGACCTGCACAAGGTTTCCGTGGGAAAATATCCCATTCTTCCTATGACCTACCAAACTAACTTCGAGCCTTTGCTACATTCCTCCTATACCTCCCACGACCCGTCAAACTAACTTTGAGGCTTTGCTGCATTCCTCTCAATGACGTACATGGCGCATCACATTCTGCTCTCGCATACCCACTGAGCCTCGGGTCCTCAGGCACCACCTCTTGTACACCCCTTCGTGCACAATGAGAACAACGCTGAGACGTCATATACTCATCATAAGTAATGATTTGCATATATCCTCCGTCTCCTCAGTGTCTTGGTGGGCGCCCCCTGCTTTCTCCCCAGACTGGTGAAGTTTCCATTCCCCCAGATGACAACTGTGTCATCCTTTGTACCACTACCCCGTATCCTCATACATATTTCGTGCAGAGCACGCTGCTTCCGTTTATACCTGTCCCATCTGCTACTCCTGGCCTTGTCATGGTAATCCACCAAGACTTCGAGGTGAAGGACAAGGTATTGGGGGCGATGGATGTAGTCTTGATACTGGGAGGTGCAGGCGGAGGGAATGTCGGCCATTACTTGTTGGACGTGAGGGTGCTTGAGCAGTCGCACTTGATTCAGGCGATGGTGCAGGTTGATTCCTGTCTTTTCCTTCCACTGGTCATTGGAGTAAGTCCACGACTGATCCAGCTGCTTGAGGCGACGACCCTTCTCCTTGGCCGGAAGCTGCGCCTGATTTAACCACTCCTTCAAGGATATCTCCCGTATGGCTGGCATTTCCCTATGGACGAAAGCGTGTTAGTACTGCATTAACGATGCGGTTTCCATAAAAAGAACGCTAACTCGGAAATCGTCGATACTTACTTCATTGCGTCATCCTTGTCGTCATAGTCAACCCCGTTGTTGATACCAGGATCAACAGCAACTATCCTGGTGTAGCGCCTATTAAACCGGTAGTCACCCGGCACCAATGGGCTTGGCTGTTGAGGTTTGCCAAATGGTCGTCCAGGATACACGGTCATCCATGATACGGACCCCAGGTTCGTATACATGACATAGTCGAATACACGACGGTGGTACAGATCAGCATCTTTATACGGCTTGTCTTGGACGTCCTTGTACATCTGCACTCCACGTACAGTGTCAGACGCCTGTTATGGAAGAATAAACAGGGCTTTCAGGATCCTCAATTCAATCTATATAATGACTAATTTGATAAGATTATGAATGAAAGACAATAAATTATGATTGGCTTTTATAGTTATGACCCGCATAAGGTTTCCGTGTGAAAATGTCCCATTCTTCTTACGACCTATCAAACCAAACATCGAGGCTTAGCTACATTACTCCCCTTATTCCCGCGACCTGTCAAACTAGCTTTGAGGTGTTGCCACATCCCTCTCAATGACGTACATGGCGCATGACATTAACAAGGGTTGTATATGGTATTGATGAAAATAAGCTTTGCCATCTGTTCTGCGGATATCTTGTCAGTTGAGGAGATGAAATGCGCCTGTTTTGATCTACGATCCGCCGCTGCTAATATACTATCATACGTCGGAGAATCTTGTTCTTCATCTGACTGGAGTGAAGCAATTTTCCCATTGGTGATTGGTGCGACTTTTGGTTTCTTTGGCACGCATGTCTCCACATATTCTTTTACATCTTGAGCTATTCCGTTCCACCAATACTCTCGGAGATTCAAGTCCAATGTCTGGTGGTATCCAAAGTGCCCAGCCAAGGGGCGGACCATAGAAAAGCTTCAAGACCTTTTGGTTTTGGTTCTCCAGTGTGGCTGATCTCCTGTTAGTGTTGTCGACATTGACGTATGCTGATCCTTATCTTGCACTACATGTTCATCTTTTGCGTGAAATTTGTCGACCCCTTTGTCCGTGGTTGGATGTAGGGGTGGGCTCGATCTCGGTCACTATTTGTCGGCTTGTTGTGGAAATAGGCCCAGTCGATTCGTCTCAAAGATTCTGCTCAGGTGCCTGCATTAATACTGTCACAGCCTGCAATGCCATTCATCATTGTGTTGGAAGGCTTTTGTTGGTAACATTGAGCACGCTCTTTTAGTTCCTGTTCAATAAGGTCGAGTTTGGGATCTCGACTACATTTATGTCGGAATAATGGTCGAATCTCCCATCAGCCCTTGTTGAAGCAATTGGCTATTGCTGTCGGAGTGATTTCACTCCAAGCAGCATGACACCACCGCATCGCCGTGAGCTGATCGACCTTGTAAAGGTTTGTCTCGCCACGGCCATGACGATCAAGTGCATTGCGGAGATGCAGTCGGCGGCAATGTCGCTTAAATGCCGAGATGATACCTTGATCCATTAGCTGGATTCTTGAGGTTGTGTTTGGCGGGAGAGGTTGGACTGTCACGTTTGATGTGAATTCCTGTTGTGTAGAAATCATACAATCGAAGACGAAGTGCCACATCGCCACACACATGTCACGTGAGTGTGAGTGTCGGGGTCTCTCACACGGGACATGTGACCGTGACCCAAACACACTTCCTCATTCTTCGAGACTCTTGCAATACATACTGACATCGTCATATAAGTCTCAATATTTTTGAAACGTATGGACGGACTCTGCTGCCGTAACCTCTAGATTAAGCTTTTTCATTTAAATACCGTAGTCTCTGCATTACCCATTGATGTGACACTAAAGATGGCTTTCGGGCTCATGAATATAGTACAGCTATCAACAGGAAACACAGTACCTGCATCGGCTTTAGCAAATACTGTTATATGAGTACCATACGGTCTCACCCCAATCTCACTTGGTTGACTGTTGCACATTGAATTACCCACCAATCTACGCTAGTTGAGTCATTAAGCACCATCCATCCATCTTCTCTCAAAAGTTCAATCAAGCGGAACTCAACTACACTACACCAGATAAAGAACTCCTTGGATTGCTACTAGCACTCAAACATTGGCGTCCGTTGTTGTATGGTGCTAAAGAGGAGATACAGATCTATACGGATCATAAATCCCTCCGAGACTTCTCCAAGACTCAATTGCTAAAACCCAGGCATGCTCGATGGGCTCTGGTATTGGAAGAATATTGGGGTAGAATGAAGATACAATGGGTAAAGGGGAAAGATAACGTAATAGCTGACGCAGCAAGTCGAGACCCTAGATTTAACTTGTCAGCAAAAGAAATAGAAGATCGTGCCTCACTACGGGTTTTACCGCCGTCCATGTGTGACGACACTAATGACGCCAACACAAGCAGCATCAATAATATAACAACCGATGGGGATCGAGTTCAAGGCCAACCAGAGGAACACCAACAGGATTTGTCCGGCAATGTAAGTTTGTAAAAAGAAGTGCTCAAGTTATCTCATGATATAGGTTTAGCTGGACATGGAGGAGTGCACAAAACTATAGAATCTCTTCTGAGGCACTACTGGTGGAAAGGGATACGTGAGGACGTCAGGAAATACGTAGCGGAATACGATGTATGTTAACACAACAAAACATCGCGTCGAGCC
>QEAN01000305.1:6507-26028 GCA_006535955.1 Synchytrium endobioticum | reverse complement strand
TAGCCCGATAATGTTGTTCCTCCCAATTCTAAGACCTTTTCTGATGTTCCTTTCAGGTATCGTAATAAATTAAGGATACCGTTCCAGTGGTATTCGGAGGGTGACATGCTGTATTTTGCCAAGATTGTGACAGCAGTCATGATATCAGGGCGTGTGCATCTCGCTAGGTAGAGTAGCATTCCTAATGCCTTTTGATATCGTATTTTGTCACAAGGTGGTGACTCAGCAGAGGTGTCGAAACCTGCGGCCATGGGATATTTGGTAGTGAGAAGTCTGCTGCTGCGTTGTCAATACATATTATGATGAAAACATAACAGTATGGTGTGGGCCGACATGGCTTTACACCCGTACTGTCATAACCACGGTCCCAACTCCACTGAAAGATGGTGCGCTAAAGAAGAGTAAGCTAGGTGGCACCTGGGATGCGAACCTGTGACCTGCTGATGTCACCCGCGAGGTATCCCCTTGCGTGACGTGTGAATTCCAGTGGTATATATAGTAGCTGTCACTTCCATACTTGTAAAACAGAATAGTATTAAATTGTTAACTTATAGTTCATTAATCATCAATTATACAGCCATCCAGCATCAAGCAAGGTTCCTACTGCTAAGTACTTGTTATTGATATCGTTTCACTCATTGGACTTGTTTCTTTAAGCCTTCTCTGTTACATCAACGCAGAGAAGCACCTGACACGTACGGTTCGGCTGCAAGCAGAAATGTGTGTGACTTCTGAGGATTCTAGCATAAGATTGAATGGACGCGGACAGTGCAGATCTTTCAATTATGCCCCGAGATTTAGGCTCGTAGGTGCAGTTTATTGCAACTTCTAGACGTCAATCAGACACATTTCGCTCCATCCCCCTTTGTTTACGATTCAACTTTGGTAGCTTTTTGCTACCATGATCATACTACTTCCTTACCCTCAAGAACGGTGTCTACGAGTCTTTTTGCTGGTATGATCAATACGGTTCGAGGAAGAGGGCCCATTATCTCCAACACTTTCACCGCGATGGCTGCCAGAGCTTCCGAGAGTCCCATCCAAACGACCCACCAACGAGGAACTACTATGATACGAGCCGATGCTGCTATCAGGCTGATGCTTAAAATATTTTTGACGCATGCTGTCACATCCTGGACACAGCTCTCGTCCGAAGTTGGACAAGAGCTGTCAAAATAAGGGGGGTCCTTTAGTCACTCCTATATAAGGGAAGGAGTTGGCAAATTTTGTAAGGTAGTTCTGAAACTCTTGGCAATAAAAGAACAAAAACATCATAACCTCATTGAAGGCTAGTCCAGTTCTTACACATGCTCGATTCATAGAAGTGAAGGCGGTCGTGACTGTGAATTAGTTCGTGCATATACTGCAATGGCCGGTCCGTCAAAAGATCATCTCCGACTTCGACATATCCCTTCTGACTACCATTCCTGACTGCCTCATATATCGCTTTACCGAGTTCGCCAGTGTTGGTAATGACAGTGCGGTGATGCGTTACCCTTAAGAAGTCTAGAACTTGCTTCCGGAATGCCTGGGTTTCAACCTCGTTGGTGAGATCTAACGTGACAAGTTGCCGACGAAGCGCTAAAAACGTTTCCAGCTGGGACAGCAGACTGTCATAATGCATTTTGACAAGTTTGTAGGCCAGCGAAGTATCAGAATCTGGTACTGAGGCGAAGGCATTTTTGAGGGCTTCGAAGATCTTATCCAACTCATCCTTTTTCTATGGGGCAGATGTGACAGGACCTCAGTGGTTGACAGTAGTTGACACTCACCAAGCAAGCAGATTGTGGTATAACATACCAAGAGCCTGGAACGACGTCCAATTTCGCGCTCCATGTCTTCATTTAATCCAAAATCATGAAGGATTCGCTGCACTTCGTAATCTGTCTATCGGGGAGACGGAAAACATATGCATCAATTCCTAGGAATTTGATAAATTGATTGACCTTCACCTTGACCTTCACATACCACAGGTAGAATGTGACGGTCTACATGTAACTAGATTGAGCGGAGCATGAGCAGTTTTCAACATATGCGATTGGAAAGTAGTCGGATTGCGTAATACTCACCAGAATCTTGATCGCTTCCGTCTTCAGGACTCCGTAAGCTGTCCCAATATCCGAGTTCAAACGCTCATACGGATCATCGACATAGCAATTAATGAATCCCATGCCGTCATCTTCTGCCATTACCTCTTGCATTGTAAAATGTACATCATACTTGGCCATTTTGGCTTTCATCCCTGCTTGAATAGAATGCAGACGCCGTAACAATTCTAAACGAGTACGAGGTTCGAGTGGTGCTTCGGGGTAGTAGAGGTCATGAAACTTATAAATATTGGCAAGGATAGGGGGCAAAACACAAAACCACATGTACGTTAGCAAGACGAGTTTCCTACAGCGTGATACACACACGTCAGTGCCTTGTGTAAAATGCCAACTAGCCAAATCACGCACTTGGTGTACTCAGGATTGCCTAGGTAGGGCTGTTGGGCAGGGAGATCATCGTCGAAAAATACCGCCATCCCGTCATCCGACTATCGTTGGTGCTTTGGTTTTGACAGCGTCCGTCGCTCACTAATGGTGAGATTGATCAAGGGAGACATACAGTGACGTAGAGTACGTAAGACAGGTCATATAGAAGTCGGCCCTTCTTGATGTCAGCCACTGCCTATTGCTCGTATAAGACACATGTCAACGCATCATCGCCTTGGGTTAGTGTTAAAACACTCAAGAGACCTTGATGACCTTGGGTTCCAATGCATCTACTTTTGCTTGTATATCTATCAAATCCTGCCCAGCATTCATTGGGGCTACTTGATGGCATAATTCCAGCATCAGCACGACGAAGATGACAAACTTCGACATCTTTGGGAAAATCTGACTGGCAGTCGACCTCTGGCAATGTCTGGGACTCAGCTTAGCGTCCAGGACGGTGAGAGGGTCCCACTCACGGGATTACCCTGTTGGGGTTTGAGTGAAAGTAACCCTTATCTAGCGTTGGCTCCAAACCCTTCGGACGATTCCATTTTCTTCGAATTTTGCGGAAGCCTGTCATCCATGCAAGCTAAAAACAAATCCAATGCATGAATGAACATACCCTATATCGTTCGTGTCACGATTACGCGACATTCGGATGCGTCGTTTACTACATCCATGACGGCTTCTCATTGACATATCCTTTCCAGCATTCCCTGCCCAGTTGGAATCTACATGTACGGCCAAGCTGTCATCTATTAAAGATCCCCCCAGGGCTAGAGCATGGCCTATAGTCCCTTTGAGGTAAGACATTATTCGTTTGACTAGTAACCAGTCGTTTACGGTCGGATTCTGTACATGTTGGGCAGCCACACCGGTTGCTGAAGCGATATCTGGCCTGGTATTAACTGCTATCCAGTTTAGTGCTCCTACTGCTGACTGGTACAGCACTCGATCACGGAACCGGTTGTTAGAGGAGCCTCTTTTCGTCCGACCACTCTGTCCTGGTGAGTCCTTCGCATTACATTCGTTCATTTCAAACTTTTCCAGCATGGACTTTATATATTGGCTTTGGCTCAGGTACACTTTTCTTTTATTTAGATCCCTCTTGATGTGGACACCTATGAAGACCCCCACCTCGCCAAGTTCTTTCATCCTGTACTCGGTATGTAGAATCTGTTTAATTTCCTCGATAGCCCTGATATCTTTGGAGGCTATCAAAAGATCATCTACATATAAAACAATATAGCATTTGGTTTCTCCTTCGCCTTTGACATAAATGGTGCTATCCGTGATCAACTGTGTAAAACCACCACTCAGCAGAGTATGGTTCACCTTTGCGTTCCATATTCTGCCAGCCTGTTTCAACCCATACACACCTTTCTTTAGTTTCATCACTAGCGGTGTTGATGAATTATCGGTGAAACCGTCTGGTGGGTCCATGTATACCTCAGCATCGATTTCACCATGGAGAAAAGCCGTTGACACGTCCATCTGATGACAGAGGAGGCTCTCACTAGCTATGATTGAGAGTACTATCTTTACAGACGAGGAAAGTGATGTAGGTGCGAACGTTTCTTTATAGTCTATGTTGTATCTCTGACTGTACCCTTTTGCTACGTAGCGAGCTTTTCTAGAAGCTATCTGTCCGTCTGCATCTCGCTTGTAGGAATACACCCATTTGGTTTGGTTCCATAGAGCGATTCATATGGTGATATTCCTTCAGCTGTCTTAACACATCTATTTCTTAGGAAATTCGCGGCAGCGATAAACTCAGTCCCGACAACTCTCGAAACCACCTCCTATCCAGGTAGCTGATGAAGACGGGTACGTCATTAAGGAAATCATGGATGTTCGTCGTAGAGGTAAAGGTTTGAGTATCTTATCGATTGGGAGGGATTCGGAGCAGAGGACAGAACATGGGAGCCACGTAAATCACTCAACGACGACACCCTGTTGAAAAAATGGCATCAACAACATCCTGACAAACCATCACCATTCGAAAATATCATTGTGAATAATGTACAAACCCCGTCCGAAGAAAGCACAGAGAGTCCACAACAAGACGATATCGTAATGAAGAGGGGAATATTGTCACGAATGTGACGGTCGTGTTACCTTTTTTTTGTAACACTTCCCTAAGTAGTTGGCAGGCCGACGCACTACCTCCGCCAATCCAAGCTCGCAGGAATGACAGGCGGTGACCCTCACCCAGAGGGGTATATAAGGGCCAGTGTTTCTGTCACGAAAGTGACACGTCGTGTGAGCACTACTCACACCTCCGTTGACGTGTTTGGGGTGAGGGGTATAAAAAGAGCAAGAGTTGGATGCTTGACCCCTAAGTTCAAAAACTCTTGCTAAATAGATAATGCATGTATTAACATACATTATCAAAGGTATATTGGATGTATTCATTGAATTCTTGCTAAATAGATAATGCATGTATTAACATACATTATCAAAGTCTCTACAGTTTCGAACTCGTTTTTTTGCAAGTTCTGAAACTCTGTCACAATCATTATATTCACATATTAACATCATACATCAAAGGTATTGCCCATTGTATATTAATTACCTATGATATTTATCTGTCACAATCATTATATTCATATATTAACATCATACATCAGAGTCGTTGACATCGCTGCTGTTACCATCATGGTCTCTCGAAAATGCTCACATCTTTCTCGGACAAAGCTAATATGAGTGATATGGAAAGGAATTTACTAAAAGCTTTACATATGTGATGAAATGGAAACAAAGATATATGCGCAAGACGAAACAATGCAAGCCCTCGCCTCTCGTTCGCCCACAACTCTAGATCACCAAACTATTGCCACTACTATTAGACATCTCGTTCAACCGTCAGCAGCCATCATCTTCTTGATTTCAGCAATAGCCAAGCCAGGATTCAAACCCTTTGGGCAAGTACGAGCACAGTCTGTTGATTGGTGCTGTATATGAGTCTGCATTCTACACCGTAATTCTTTGACTTCAGGTAGCGGATGAATTAAACCTACTCATGATGGTGTGACATCGGTATACAGAGAATGGATCTTGTAGGGCAGCACGACGTTCTGCTCCAAACTGATCACGAGAATCAATCATCCATCTGTATGCTTGCATTAGCACGGCTGGTCCCAAGTATCTATGTAATAGATGTAACCACGTGTGTCCTTGCTCTGAACGCTCAATCAACAAGTACTAACTTGTCTTGGTTCCACCAATACGAAGGACAAGACGTTGAACAGCAAGCGCACAAGATACATTCATACAATCCGTCCAATTTCTTTCTATCGGCTATCGATTGCAAATTTTCTCTGGCAGTGGGAGGAGTTTTTTGCTTCAAATAGGGTTCAATAGACTTGTACTGTTTATAAAAGTTTGTTAGGTCGGGTACTAGATCCTTGACGATGTACATATGTGGTAGTGGATAGATTTTGACTTGTTTTGAAGTATCACGATCAATTTTGGCGATGCATGCTAGTGTGTTGCCGCCGTTGATGTTCATGGCACACGATCCACAAATGCCTTCACGACAAGATCTGCGGAATGTGAGGGTTGGGTCGATTTCGTTTTTGATTTTGATGAGAGCGTCGAGTACCATTGGACCACAAGTGTTGATATCTACTTTGTACTCTTGGAGTCGTGGTTTTTCCTGGGGCTGATCTGGGTTCTAGATGGTGTATGGGTCTGTTATTGACCTGTTGCATGTGACATCATCGGTTCAGTTCGCTACACGACGAGCCCACATCCGCCATTGTCTGAAGCGCCGATATGATTGCCTTGTATGATTTCGCCTCCTCCCCCCCGCATCCAAGTTGTGCCTCTGATCCCTGAGTGGAACCCGATGGCATGCCCGAACCCTTACCCATCTGTATATCTGGAAGGACTTTAATAGTGCCGGTTTCGCGGGGATTCCTTTCACAGCAGAGTCGACAGCTGTCGCCAGGCAGCGGATGGACTAGGACGAATTGCAGCGAATTAGTTGGTCACCAAGCGAGGGGCAATGGATGGGCACATAGCAAATATGCACTTACTATATTGCTTTTAACAGCCCGAACATTGGGGAACACAAACATATTCATGGATTTCGCAATGGCTGGTATGCAGTTCGCTCCGAGTATTTCCGATTTGTTTGGAGTTATCGCTGGTCGACGGCGAAGAAGCACGCTGGAAGCGACCACGCACTTCAACCCAGCCAGGCAGGTGAGCGACGACGTGGCCACCCGAGTCGCGATGACGTGGCACTCACATGCAACCTATGGCCATGGAATCTAGGCCGCGATCATAGCATGTACAAACGACCGCGACCACCATCCCCGCCCGAGTCCACGTTCGCAGAAACGCCTGTCTTCAATACCAACACTGGCGGGCATGGGTCTCTATTCAACACAAACCCCAACGCTGCCAGTACCGGCCGTCGCCGTGGCCTCAATTCACCTCCATCCACGCTAACGCCTCAACATCCACATGCTCCCCTCAATGCCGCGCAAACGTCTCCATCGCGTAACAATAGCCGTGCTGGCCCTCACAACACTATCCTCAACAGTGGAAGTGATATTGCCACTCCCGGTCAGACAAGACTACACACTCCCGCACCCCCGGCCGTTAAACCCGGAGATCTACTAGCCTCCCTACAAGCGCAATTCGAATATACGAAGGAGCTAGAGAGGGAACTATCCAAACGACAAAGGCTGATCTTCGGTAGGGATAATAAGATCACTATATTGCAATGTCAAATCGGTGCGTGCTGAATGGCCGGTCACTCTCTCAAAGCAAACGCAACTGACCTACCCGCCTCCATTTACCTCTTAGAGAAACTGAAGACTGAAGTAAGGACGGTAACGAAATTCTGTGCATCTTGTCATGCAGTAATGTACTAGGGACATGTTTACAATGCCGTTGCCGTGTGCTTTCTAGCGTTATAGCGTTAGCGCACATATCCTCTCCGTCTTCTCAATTGCAATCCTGCAATCATTTCGACCGTTTTTGGTTTCGAATTGTTCACATCAACATCGATTCTTGGCACCTGAAGACGTGAAACTTCATTGATTTGTTAGTGGATGTCTACATACGCATGTGGGCATTCTTGATGGAGGCCTCGTTTGTGCCGTCAACACACCTACAGCGTTCGTTAACGCACGTCCTGCCACTCGGTCACAACCACCAAGGCAGTCCCAGTAAGTATATTGGTGCTATCATCACTCTATTGGTCTATAATGTAGACAAGAACCTCTCCTCGCACTGGATTAGTCCTTCGGCTGCGGGATACTGTGATTCCTTCTTCTTCATATCCTCGTTAGAGATTGAGAATCCACATCTCTGTAAGTACTCGTCGAACGGTATGGTCTTGCCATTACGTTCCTTCACGACAAACTTGGCTAGACAAAAGGCATGTAGAGTCTGGCCTGCCTCAAATCTGTGTTCTAAGTAGACCCATCTATGATGTCAGGTCAGTCATAATGCACATCTTGCGAAAAAATGCACCCCAAAAGCAAAACTTGCTTTGGTCCCCATGTATGAACACATGTCTTCATTGTATAAGCACTAAATGGCTTGATTTCCTTGAAAAACCAAATCATCACTCCAGCGTTCGCGAACCTGACACCTCGGGCGTGGTGACCAAACATGTGAGCTATAAAGTCTGTTCTTGCATAGTCCAGATTCTTATTATAGGACGAGTTGTTCTATATGTGCGTCGTGCTGTAAATGGGGGTTGACTTGTGATGTAGTCGATGGCAGCAGGCCTGCGAGATGCATACCTGATGATTATTCATATCCAGATCCTATTATCGTAGGACGTATGAGCCACGGCCATGAAATCCAGTAACGCTTTCACCGACGCAAATGTCGTCGCATCTACTCCCTATTTCATGGAACATGCACTCAAGGACACACATACATCAAACCATGCCCGGCCCGGGGTAGACACGACTTGCCATATGTCTTTACTGGGTGGTATCTTGTATATAATTCGCTTGGCCCAGACATTGACAACGACAAGCCATGTTCTGAAATGCCAAGCAAAGGGAAACGACTTGATGTTGAGTAGTAGTACCAAATACAGTATCGCAGATAGTGCGCTCCAGCTCATTCTACTGGTGCTTTCAATGAGACGAGAGGGTCGATCCATAACAGGCGCTTAAATAATTTTGTGAACGATGGCGGACGGCTCGCGACTGCTAAATCTAACCGGACCGGAGCGGGCTGAAAAGTTGCCAATGAAATCGCTATCGCTGGATGCTGACTCCCGATGACCTTTTTCGTGTCATGTTCCGCGTCGGCAAAAAGCACTAGTACGAGGGTGCAGCCACTTGGGCTACCTCTTACAAACGACTCTGTATCACACTGCTTCTGAATTCGTCGTGGAGATGCAAACACTACTACTGCCGCTTGAGTTATCCTCGTGAACTACGGCTGCCCTCGTCCCCCTCTACCTCCTCTCCCTCTCTCATATCCACCACCGCCACGGCCTCCTCCTCTGCCTCCCCGCCCCCTATCGAATCCACCGCGCCCTCGATCTCCGCCGCCCGAATTTCTGCCCCTTCTTTCACGTTCTGCGCCTACAAGAATGGTTTCCATTCAGCTCCTTCTTGTCATCAAACCCGATATACAAGGCGCGTACGTTGAGCAAAGACCAAATCCAGCATTTCATCGGGCACTCTCAGATACTTTATTGTGTTCCCCCTATTCGGATTTTACTGGTGATCACTCCATCCCGCTGACATTTGATGGATGTTGTATCTACCGTATATACGCTTCGGGCAATCTCCAGAACTCTTCTCGGTCCGCCGATGTGCAAATGACTTCACGTAATGAGATGTTCATGAAATTGTCATAGGAGACTAGATGGCCGTTGTATGTCTCGCCTGTTCAAACGAATGGATGTGTGGATGAGTCGATGAGACAAGGAGAAGGGCGAACGTACGAAGTACCATTTTTGAGTTCAACAAGCATTGGATGGCCTTGTGTTGTGGTTAGCAGGGTTAACGGCAGCATTTTCGAGTGACAATAGTGTTGCGATTGACGTTTGCATGGACGGACACATCACCACAAGAGACACCAGAATGGCACCAGAGGAGACAATATGTATCTTCCATGCAACAGGACGCGTTGGATTCCGAGTTGCGATAATATTGAGGTCTTTCGCCTGTACGCTCAGTCAATGGTTCAGGCATACCTTACACATTGCAGGGAGACTGCCAGCGTGTATTAATACACGATGATTACTACCGACCTTTTGTGGTGTTATTGTCCCTCTGACACAAGTTGGTGATGGAGTCATTACGCAAGCATTGGCTATGTGTATGTAGCCAAGAGGATGTGTTTTTGTGGCTAATGCTCATATAACTCATCAATCCTAGATATTGAAACACACCGTATACTGATGTTAAATTATCCGACATTCGTCAAACATGCCAAATTGGCGGTAACAACATTAGCAAGTGTACCGCCTTTGCCTAATGACAGAACTCACACAAATAAACATTGAATTCGAATGTGCCTGTATTTTACAACTATCTTGGATTGTGTAATTCATTATCTTTCCAACCACACGCTTCAAAGTCGAAAGTAAGCAACATGTTAGAAATCACGATTCGCGGCTGCAATGGCATTTACGAATTTTTCAACTACATCAATATCCGGTCTGGCCTCTTCAGCAACCGCGATTAGCTTCTTTATGCCTATGCTCAATTTGGTATCTAGTCCGTGCTGTTTCAGCAGTACTAGTGCTCGTTGTCTATCAACATCAGATTTAAAAAGCTGAATGGCATTGATGACAAAGTCCAGTGAGGTCAAATCCCCAACGCTAGGTACGTATATTTCCCCTTGGAATTCATCGATAAGTTCCATTTGGTCCAAAATCGATCGCCTCTTGGCAGTAGCTAGTATAAGTAGCCGTTTACCTGGCGGCGGCGGTGTTGTTAACAAAACTGACAATGTCTGTAATACGCTGTTTGAAAATCGCGGACCAATTGCACTCCAATCTACGATTTTCTCAATCGAATCTAATACAATCACACTCATTGGTGACTTGTATGAATCGCTAAAAACCTAGGTTGCCGCGTCAGAATGTTACGACGTTTGATCAGTGACCTTTCGATCCTTTCAGAGGTCTTTGAACCGGCAGAGGCGATTGCATACTTTTTGAATGGCAGATATTTTGGCTTGTTCAGTGAAACCAACCATAGAAGCTGGTGATATAAGCTTGATAAAGGGGAATTCAGACGCCATGGCAATGGCGGCAGCCAGTGCCGTCTTACCACTACCCGCCGGCCCTGTTGGTTAGTTTGAGTGATTACAATTGTGGCTGTTCCGTCGTAATCGTGTCGCGTAGGCTTACCGTGAAGCAGAACAGGCACAAGTGGAGTAAGAGAACTGGTTTGTACCTGTTCGACAAGCAATTCACCCCGCCTCAGTATGCGCTATATTGCCGTTGCATCCGATTGGTCCAATCGTTTGTGTCATGAACTACTCATGTCCAATGCTCACCTCGATTTCAGGGTTAAATTTGATGATTCCATTACGAACACACGACTGCAACTCTGATTCAGAAATACCAAAGGTCGGATGCACTTCGCCCAACGCATTTATGAAATCGTCTCTTTTAATCTTCATATTCTCATAATCCTTGGATACCGTCGCCAATGATCCAACTTGCACATGTCGATTGAAGGCGAAAGAGAGAGCACTTCGAATGAGACCTAGTTGGTTTGATTTATTGTCATTCAGAATAGGTATGTGGAAACGCCAGAGCTCCTTTTACAGACCTGCTATTTCAGCACCAGTGAAGTTCTTGGTTAATGTAGCTAGCTCGCGTAGATCAACATCGACATCCATGAGATTATTGTTCCTCATCTACGAATACTACATAAGAAGACTCTGTAAAGACGAAGATTGGATCTTGACACACCTTTGCAGTATGTATATTCAGTATCTGAAATCTACCATTCTCATCCGGTAAGCTGATCTCCAAGTGAATCTCCAATCGACCTGCGTTGAAAAAGCGCCATGTCAATGCTAACTTCCTTTGGTGCCTCTTTGCGGCTGTAATCTACCACGAGGCTTCATCATTCATACCAGGTCGTAGTAAGGCCTCGTCAATCATATCCAATCGATTGGTCATACCAATTATCAAAATGTTGTTTAGTTGCTCAACGCCATCCATCTTTGATAGCAGTTGGTTTACTACTGAATCTCCTACACCTGTTCCGTCATTCTTGGATCCACGCTGTTTACATATAGCATCCAATTCATCAAATATGATTATATGCAGAGAACTCTCATCTCCTCTTTGCTTGTACTATCATGGCAAAGGCAAGGGTTGACACATTGGCGTTGTACCTTTTTTCGCCGTTCATCTATTACACTTACCTCGGCCTCCGCAGCAGCGAACAATTTTCTAACGTTCTCTTCCGACTGGCCAACGAACTTGTTCAAAATTTCAGGACCGTTTACGATTATTGGTTCCCGGGCATTTAACATTTTACCAATCTCACGAGCCATGAGTGTCTTTCCAGTACCTGGTGGACCATAGAGCAGTATACCTATGTAACGATGCGATGGTAATGCAGCGCGATGATGTATAACGAAGCGGGATTGACTGCCCTTTGCATACCTTTAACATGTGGCATACCCAATTTCTCTACTAGAGAAGGTGGAAATAAACGTGAAGCGAACGCCCTTCGGAAAATAGTACTGAACTCGTTGTCTAGTCCACCAATACCCATATTTTCAAAGTTGAAGTTTGGATTGACAATGGTATTGGCAGCACTATGGGAGAGGGATAAGGGATGATGTTTTTGTTTCGCTAGAAGTCAACACATACCTTCGACCAGTGCCTTTGAGCTTGATTGACGAATCGGCAGCTTTTGAGAAGGTGATTTGTGTTCCATCGAAAATAATACCCATGTTGGCCGGTCTTGCAGATCCTACTCGTTGAAACGATGTTGGCAACTGCCTGGGGCACGGAGTCATAGAGTTGCACGTGCCAGGGTCAGCTGAGTTGTCAATCTCCATTGTTTCTAGACTCAATACTTCACAAACCAATGCAGTCCCCTTGTAATCCATTTGGCATTTCTGATTTGTTGGGTATAAAGGTGAATGAACACCACCCACTTTTGCAAATTGGCTAGACATCGCATGAACCAACCTGTCCGACAGCGAATATCTGATTTTTGAATGCCTAGAGGTTGAAGGTATTTTGGAATCGCTGGCAGTTATCATCTCCACCAATGAGGCTTTTACCGTTGAAAACACGCGTCCCAAGTCAGTAGTATCATAGTGCTCCTGAATTGTGGTGGCTTTCCTAAGGAAACCAATCTATCATACGAATTTAGCAAAAGTTGCTGGAGGATGCAAGACGACACCTGGCAGTGGGCCTACCTGTAGGTTCAAAGTGGCCATGTAGATTGGATCGCCGTTATTGGCGAATGGATTGAAAAGGGAAACGTTCACTTCCATTCCAAGTGATAGAGATGCAAAGGCACGCTGAGAAGCCGTGAAGCCCAGTTCTCTAGGTTGCATTGCATCCGAGGGCCTAGTTGAATTGAGAGGTCCATGACATATCGAGGGAGAGGAAGAGTGGATAAGATGCGATTCCTACGCAATTGAGAATATATATCGCTCATTGACTCGAATGTACTTGACGGATTTGTCGAAATCCCCCTTGTTGGCAGCAACATAATTGGTGAGGGCAAAGGCTTCCGAGGGCGACTTGGCAATCTTCATAGGGCGGGACATGTTGTTGGCGATGGATAGTGACCCAGACGAAGACAGCCCAGTTCACCTGATGTTGTGCCCGGGGCCTGTGTACAACGGCAACGGCAACTGCTTTGTCCTACGTCCCACTGGGCACTGTACAAGTATTATATAAGACACGCGCGACATATCGCGATGTATGCTGCGAATGGTGAATATATATCTAGCGTAATACACATAGCAATAAAACACACATTGCACTGTCTCTGGACGTCAACAGCTAGTTTGCAGCTAGTGGTACACACAACTTTGGTGAATGACTGGATATAGTTACTTTGGCATGCATCGTCAGCTCTCGTTAGCTCTCGTCGCACAGATTCTTCAAACGACCCTCAACACAAGATCTCATAATCGCAAGTTGAAAATGCCCCTGTAACATAGAATTTCCCTCATACTCCACCATGGCGTCACCATGCGTAGCAGTAATCAACATTCCTGTGTGTGTACTGTAATAGGGCGGGATTATTCTCAATTTCACCTGTGCCGAAGGCAACTACGACGTTACGACCATCTTCGACTTTTCGACCTATGGTACAATCAACCATCTCCAGCATCTTATTGATCACCATGCCCCATTCACCCTTGGATGCCTTTTTCGCATCCCACTCAATTCTGAGATATGACTTCTCTTGGTAGTAACGACGGGCTACACCATATCCGCCAATGGACCTATACAAATAATCTGCACTAACTTCGACATCCCGCCGTGTCAATATCCTCTCCGCCTCAGACAATCTTATATGTGGCACGGAGATTCGACAATGGAACCACCACCCATCTACTGAACTCAGGTAACAACATGTTGATCTTGATGAACCTAACTAGGGCCGACGCATTGAGTAAGCCGTGTTCACTTTCAATGGCCGCTACATCGTCTTTCGCATCAGGTACCAGATCCAGCACTTTTTCTTTTAGAAGTCGCACCGACCTATAACCTGCTGGCCCATCTCTTGGTCAAGTATATCTGACAAATTGCTGATTGTGAGTGTTATTTTGGTGTGGTTTCAGGGTGGAAAGTCCATAATCTCTTTTGCACTGACAATTAATGGCTCCTTGGTCCGACCACTGGTACCATGGATCAGATGCAATGATCGACCTCAAAAGTTGGACCCTCCGTGCGTGTCTACTATGATGGTTGACAGGCCCTCCAACCTACGGGAGAATTTTGGCATGCCTAAAGTTTGCACGCCCTCGTAAAATGCCATATCCGAATTGGCAGATATGATAATACCATGGGCTATGTGAAAAGGTCGTCGTCAGAGTTGGTTCGAAAGCCACCATGTGAGGTGTAACCACAAGACACAGCATCTACTTACCCAGCGCATGAGCCCCGATGTAGACATCAGCCTCTCCCTCCGCAATAATGACCTCAAACCCCGCTTTGGTCAATAGCTTCTCCAAGTCCTGCTTGTCCTCCATTGTAACGTTATTACATGAAGACTTCAATCTGTCAATGCGCGGCCAAAATTCATGCGACATCCTATACCTCCCACCTGCTACGACCTGTTCGTATTTGGTGGCGGCTCTATCTAGCTTGTCTAACTTTCCCTACTAATATCGCGACGTTTGCAAGACGTTTCATACTTGGATTCTCTAGCTAGACCGTCGAGTACAAGTACAGTTTGATCCATCGGCAACAGCTGCTTTATCACCGAAATCAAAGACCAGTGACAGAATGTGTCATCTCGCTTGAGTACACGGAAGGGTGATTACAGGCGGTGAACATGCGAAGAGGTGTGGTGGCTGAGCACAGTCGGATTACAGCTTTGGCGATGCCGATCAGGGATGAGGATAATGGAGGATTGATATTTTGGTTGGATTTGTAGAGAAAGATAATGTCGGCTTCTCGACCAATACACAGCACTGAGTTGCTTGTTGTAATGATGAGAAGGAAAGTGAGGCAGGAAAGTGGCCTTGAAATGAATATCTCTTCAGATCACAACACCATTTCAACTGAATCTAGGTCCTAACTATTGTCATTCCAATCACAATTACTCAACACACACAGTTCATTCACCAGTGATCGCTCAAGTCTAAACACCACTAAACTGCAACAGGATTGATTGGGCCTTGTTTCTGTGTTTTTTTCCTAATAAGTAAATCGATGGAGCACGTTTATGTAACGCGATTCCTCATCAGTTGATACATCTATCCATGCACTCTCTCTGCCGTCCTAGCTTTGATTGTCGCCCCTTTTCCCTCATCATCACCTTATAAATGACACTGGCCATCACAACCCGAGCTACATCAGTGATTTAGTGCTGAGTGGGACTTGGATTCAGCCTTAGAATATTGCGCTTGAAGACAACCGTCCCTAGCTTTTCCTTGACGACAAGTACTTCCAAAAGTATTTAATATCCATGGGGCGGTTCTGGAGCGCATGGTGTAGATAGTGTGCAGCAGGCTGGAGCGAAGGGGAATGTGTGCGGATGGGGCCATGGGTCTTGTCAAGATGGTCTGAGCCTGGACAGCGTCGCGACGGAGGATGTGAATGCCGCAATCATTGCGTTACAATATGTACAATAATATGTACAATAGACAACTCACTCTATATGGAGGTATGATACAAGATGCGCGTGCATGTGTACGATGCAGTGATGTGTTTGTGCAGGTAACCCACGCAACAAACCAAGGCATAAACAGAATCATCTATGCTCTGTCCTGTATTCATTACCGTTAATGTTCATCGGGTACATGTGCTGCTGCTGCTGCATGTACGGTAAATGTGCTGGTGGCGGTGTGTCATTTGGATACATCTGCATGGGAAAATTGGCAAGCGGCGATATCGAAGGTAACATGTTAGCGTTATTAATCGGTGGATCCATGTGAGGAGCAAAGGGGGCGCCCATCATGTTCCCATTTGGCGGTGTTGCTGCGTAATACACGTTCGGCATGTCCTGAATACTACCTCCATTAGGTGCCACCATTCCATCATTTACCATAGTCTGCGGTTGCTGTGACAGTGGGCCATGCTGGAATGAGGCAGTCGCTTTCTTCTCGGCGGCTCTTTCCCTTCTTCGCTGTTTCGCCCGTTCCTTGGCCTCGGGGGTCTGCACCCTCCGCGCCCTGCTGGGAGTGATATTCGACACGACTGATCCGTCCTCCGACGTGGCTCGAGACTGCTCCTCACCAGGCTGTACCACCATAGACTCATCCAGGTCCGTGGGCCCTGGCGCGCTTCTTCTTCTGTTATTGCTCGAAGCACCAGATCGCTTGCGATCTCTGACTTTCCCACGCGCCCACCTCCCACCGCGTCGACGCTGCGACTTGTCTTCGTCAGCATCGGTATCTTCGTCGGCCGACTCGTCCGAATCGCCCACGTTAATGACATCACTGTCGTCCTGTTTCACAGGCACACCGGTGCTACTGCCTGCCCTGGTCCGCGCTGTGGGTGTCGGCGTTCGGTCCACGTCCGGCGGCCGGCCTCGAGCAGCAGCAATCGGCAATGGAGCTCGAAACGTAGCAGATTCCAGAGACGCGGCAGACCTGATTTGGGGAATCGACGGCGGCGCGGCCGGTTGCACCATGGGCGACTCTGGTTCCGACTCGGATTCCTTGTCATATTGCTTTTGCCGGTCTCGAAAGCCAAAGTATGCCGGCCGCCTCCCACCGTCTAGTGCGCGCGATTTGCCCCTTTCTAGAGTCGATTCTTTCCATGCAGGCGGCAATGATGACGGCGGGGTTGCGTCGGTAGAATGAATAAACGTCTTGAGAAAGGGGGACCATAGAAACCGCTGATTTAGATGAATGTCTTTGATGATTTTGAAGGCTTCCATTGTTGCGTATGGTGTCTTTGTCGTTGGATCTCGGTATTTGGCGATTAATCCTGTTACGGGACACAGCTCCTTGAAGGGTGCTATCAGCAATCGTTGTTAGGCGAATAACAAAAGACAATGAATAATTTGCTAGATCAGCAAGACTCACTTGGCGGCACCTTGCTCAGGGTTGCAAATGGATCGTCTGTAAAATCATCAAAAATGATCACGTTACGAGCGATTCGATCGGTTTCTGTTGGTTCCTCTGGCGGAAGAGTGCTTCCTGTTTGAGGGTGGGTAACTTCATCCATCTTACTATCACTCTTGTTGGGTATCGTGCATTTACCAGTGGATTCTGTAAACATGCTTGATGGAAGATGAGGCCCAGGCGATGAAGCATGACTGGCATTATTATCCACCTCGCCGACACCGTTGATGGGCCGACCAGGACCAGAATTCGCCGCTTCCGGTGCTAGTGGTGATGTCTTACTACTAGTAGGGTCATCGTCATCATCAATGATTTCTGTTATGTAGTACTTGTTCTGTACAAAGGACAAGAAGCGCACGGATGGACCTTCTATTTCATGCTTTTGCCTTGTTGGTTTTCTGGCCTTCCGTTCATCTTCTAGCTGCTGTAGATAGTGGAGTGATGCGAGATTGATTTCTTCCGTGTGTTTGGTTTCCTCGATCAACTGGTCTTGGGTCGGCATGAGATCTGGGGCTCTCTTTGGCCGAGCCTTTGTCGCCTACAGTTCAGTATCGACGTGAGGGCTTTTGGCATGATGTGGGCGAGGTACAGGACAGGATGTACTCTTCGTTGATTCGTTTCGCGGATTCGTTCATCCAGCATGAAACTGGAGGCAACCGTGGTGGCACGGTTGGACTTTCTCACTTCAACGCCGACATTGGGAGCTACTGAAGAGGGATTCAGTACATTATGGCGAAAAATAAAAGGGAGGGGGTATCAAACAGCGTCGCTCACTTTTTGTGATTTTTGGCCTCTTCACCTTGGGCGTGGGCACTCGATCCGCTCTGGCCTTGCGGTGCTCAGGGGGCAGCGAGGGTAGGGAAGGCTTCTTTCTGGCGGAAGACGGCAGCTTTTGGTTGAGGGAAGCAGCAATCTTGTCTCGCTTCCGCTAATGAGTCAACCGGTGAGCATGCATAATGTCGGATGGACAGATGCATTCAAAGTGGAGTGGTTGACGTACTCTCCGGGCGATGGCGTCTTCGTCTTGGACATCGGCAGATTGATCGGGCTCCTCGTCTTCGTCGGTGTCGTCAAAGTCTGAATCCACAATGTCGGGCTCGTCTGGAAGCGATGTTGGGAGGGGGGGGGGAGCGTCAGGTTGCGGAATGTAATTGGAGTTATATGATGGAATGGGTGTTCCATTGCGGTGCGACACATGGATTTTGGCAGCAATCATAACAATTACATACCGACTTGGTCGAATTCTTGGTCATTCTCTTCCTCGGCAAAGAGCTCTTCCTGCTCGACGGTGGTCTGATTCAGAAGTTGCTGCAGCCGATTGCCAGCAGTGACACGCTTCTCTCTCTGCATCGTCGAAGGCAGGAAATCACAGGATGTATGTGGACGTAGGATGGAAAGCGCTTCGTCTCTTTCTCTCAGCCTGTCCGTCTCGCTCTGTCGCTGGACATTGGCGGTGAGCAGTGCCAACGACGGCCCGTATGCAGCCATGCAATGTATCGCACGGCACGGCACGGCATGGCGTGGCGTGGCGTGGCATCGCATCGTATGGCTCCCTCGCCCTCGCCCTCGCCCCCTCTCCCCCGCCGTCCATGCCCAGCGATCGCTCGCCTCGCTGCCAATTGCGCATCGGTTTTCTACACTAGGCCGCTAGGACAGCATAGTCCGGCGCATGAATACTCGTCAACATCGCACTACTTGCTGGCGGCCCAGGATATACCCCGTCCTAACATCGCTCAGTACCATTCATGGAGGCATCGGAAAAGACCCCCTCAACGTCCAGTCTGTCTCCTCTGATATACAGAGGTCTCAACGACAAGCTCTACGAGAAGAGGAAAGCTGCGGCCCTGGAGGTCGAAAGGTGACCTCCGTGACTCGTCCTCACCAACGCCCTGTGCTCACCCCATCCCCCTTCGATTCCATAGGCTTGTCAGGGAGTATCTAGTGGTCAACGATCATACTCGCATCCGTTCCTTGATACGCTTGCTGGTGCTTGATTTCGCATATTCTCCAATTCCAAACTCCAGAAATGGCGGATTAATTGCCCTCGCTGCCGTCGCCATTGCCCTCGGCCCTGTAAGTGACTTGTCGTATCCTGACCTTGCATCTATCTTTTCCCAACCTCTCTTCATTGTCCGTAGGAATGGGTCGTGCAATACCTCGACTTTATCGTGCCCCCCATCCTGAATTGCTTTACAGATCAAGATTCCAGAGTAAGGTATTATGCTTGCGAATCAATGTACAATGTGGCCAAAATGGCCAGAGGCGAGATATTAAAATACTTTAATGAGCTATTTGATGGCTTGAGCAAGGCAAGTCT
>QEAN01000304.1:0-26227 GCA_006535955.1 Synchytrium endobioticum | reverse complement strand
CATCGTATCATACAAAGCAGTCGGAACCTTAACATCTCTCGAGGGAGTGTGTACGGGGTACATCATGCTAGTAGATTCACAGAATCCACTGGTAATATGCGCAACGCAACCCCGGAACATGAATTATTTGAAAATGTCAGGTGTGCCAGTCATAGATCGAGAAACGCTGATGTGTGGAATTTGTCAAGTCCTCATCGAGCATGAGACAAAGCATTGTAAAGAATGTAACAAACGCGTTAATGGATAGGATCATCTCTGTGGATATTTGAACACTCTTGTATCCAATATATTTTGTTACAAATCGTTTTTGTACAGACACACGACAGCTGAATACACATCTATCGCATCGCGAGAACATCTATCAGTTACCTCTGCGCCAATCATTCTAACAACTACTACAACAGCCATTACAGTTTGGCTGCTAACACTGTACAATACAGGACAACCGAGGAACCTCTGAAGCACAACCATGCCACTACGAGGTAATGATCCCTGAAAGTGAAATACGCAATCTTTCTCAACACTGCTTTTACGAATACCACTAGCACAGGAAGAAAAGGACAAAGTCATACTTCATGGACCTGCAGATGCATCCGTCACCGTACATTTGCATGGTTGTACCATCACTTCATGGATTGCCGATGAGCGAGAGCGATTATTCCTAAGGTGCACATATCTGGCGACGTATGGTATGTAGTGCCTAACCACATGCTCGTGAGCTCCATGATAGTGAGGACGCGGTACTGGATGGAAGCAAATCAATCCGTGGCGGCATACCGCTCGTCTTCCCTATATTTGGTACAGTGCAGGGAAACCCATTACCGCAACATGGATTTGCCAGATCATCAACTTGGAAATGGTGTGGTGTTGATAAAGGAACGAATGACGCTCGTTTTGGTATGTCTCACTTTTGGGTACACGCAAGAGAAAGACACGACTGGATAACGAAGCCAAAGAGTAGATTTGACGAACGACCAAGTACCAGAGGATTTCTCCAGGCTATGGCAAAAGAAATTCCATTTGACTTGTCACATTACATTGGGAGCCAAGGAATTGACGACTAGATTGGTTATCAGGAATACGGATACCACTCGTTTTGAATTCCAAACTTTATTCCATACGTACTTTTCAGTCACCGTACGCTTTTTTCTTCTTTATTGTCATACGTTCGTTGAAAAGTGACGTATCTTTTATAGGACATCGCAAAAGTGGCAGTCTTGGGTCTAAAAGACTTTGAGTTCACAGATAAAGTTGTAAAAGGAGCCAAATCAAAAGAAACCCGAGAACGTATTACTATCGATCAAGAAGTCGATCGAGTTTATGAATCCGTCAACACCTCAAGACTTTATCTTGAGGGCCCTGGGATTGAGATTTACAGGGCAAACTTGCCTGATGTTGGTACGTGGCTTGCATTTCAAATTCCTTTTCGATCGATAGGGGCCTATCGCGTTTGAATTTGTAGTTTTGTGGAATCCATGGAAGGAAAATAAGATATTGAGACCAAACGAATATAAGGAGATGATGTGTGTCGAAGTAGGACATGTTTCATCTTTCATTGGGTTGGATGCTGGGGCAATTTGGGATGGGGGTCAAACCTTGAAAGCTTTATAGGAATAATGTGGCGTTGTTCGGCTTTTGTAGTATTTTGCCGGTTGTAGTTACATTTCTAGTCATACAACGAATCGACATCCATCTTTGGCGAGGTATCTCGAAAAGGGATTAGCACTAAGGAATCAAGCGATGCATAAAGCCATTGATAAAAAGGAACGAGAGGATCTGTTGGCACTGCAGACGAGCGCCCGATCACATTCTCAGATGAGGTTGAGAAATGGGTTGTTACAATCAGCGTTTGGAGACACTGATCTACGTCTATTTTGGCCAGATAATATAAATAATAATGCTTTAGTAACCACTTCACAGACTGTGACAGCGCGAAAGCCAGTATACCCACCCGCATTCCCTAGTATCCGGCTGAAGTCATACTCACCGGATTTATCGCCATCACATATACTAGTATCGGAAAGCATGGTAATAGCGGGTCGTGTAGCAGCCATGTACTCTAAATCTCGCAAGCTCCCAGTACCATACCGAGGTCAAATCTCGATGTTTGATCACATAAGGGAACATTATCATCCTAGCGCACAAGATAGTGCGGTAGCGACCGTGCAAACAGCATTAGCGAGTCGAGATCCAACATCTGGCTTGATATCACCAATTGAGTACGAAGCTGCAACTTCATACATGCCACCAGCAAATATCTCGACAAGTCCATTATCACAGTTCTCGATGGGCATACCGGATGGTTACGTCAAAGTCACATCACCACTTCGTCGATACTTGGATCTGCTGGCGCACATCCAAATCAAGTCTGTGTTGTTGGGTGGTAGAAACTCATTCTATCCCACTATCCCAAGCAAAGATGTAGAAACTATCATTGTATAACCATAAAACACCACCGCTTCACAAACAATCCGGCCTACATAATGATGCAGCGGCAGGACCCCCACCTACTCCTACTATCATGACTGGTGGATGCACCATGACAACGGGCACCTACACTGGAAACACCAATACGGTCGTACATGTAGGAATTGTGAGTTGGACGGCCACATCCACGTAAACATGCGGCTTCCGCGGCTTCCACGGATAGACGTTCTAGTTTATATAACGTGGTCGGTCCAAAGCGGGAATTAGTGATCAATGGATTTCTAGGGAGACGAGCTATGATAAAATTGCAAAATTGTGTCTCCATCCGCGAATAAGCAGCCCGGTTCCACAAATCCCGGCCATTTTTTAAAAATTCCAACAGTGAGACAACATCGTCTTCTGTTCCATGTGCAGTTGTCCAACAAGGCAAGGACTTCAGATACCAGCGAGAACGATAATTGTACTCCGACGTAGTTCTTTCCTTTAGGTATACATCATTTCTCCAGGATTGAATAGCCGTTTTCCACCAAGCGGTTTGAGGAATTATACACTCGCGCAGGAACGCCAAGAGCGACAACTCCATCAACTGCATTTTTGCGACCACCGGTTGGAGAGAAGTTCTGTTTTGAGCGACTATGAGGACTTAAATGCGATGATGACGTCAAAGGGAGTATTACTTACAGTAAATCAACCAGATCCTTGTCGGACATTTCTACCTTTGCTTGAGTGAATGCGCGAGAAATCTCGCCACTGCACTCAATCCACATAGACTTTTGGTTGCAATATTATCAAGGAAAACTATTAAACAACACCACAAAGGTAAACTTTTCCGCACACAGTGACAAAAAAAATCTCAAACTATTTGCATAACCGTTTCCATCTCAGTCATGAGTTCGGTCGGCGGGTTAAGAGGTTTGAACACATTTTCAACCACTTGTTTCATGTTGACCTTGGCCTTGGCCATGGCTTGATTCATCTGCGCTGCACCACCCATGTTCTTTGCCGCGCCTGCCAATTGGCCCAGAGTGATTGTCGGCGTGGTTACAGATGCGCCCTGTACCATGTTTTGTAGCCATCTGAATTTTGTAATGTTAGTGGAAATTCATGGCTATCTAGGTACAACTGAGCTTACGTTGCTTGCGACGCGAACTTTGTCATTTTTACGGTTCCCGTCGTGCCTATGAGACCGTTGTTTCTGTTAGCGCCACAACAAATTCGAATGGCAAAGAACACTCGGCATACCTTTCCTAACGATATTAATTAGATCACCAAGCCCACCTACAGCATTTCCCAGCATGAGATTCATGCTGACATCAGCCGTGACAACACCGGCTTTGATTGTCGGTTGAATTTGGACAGTGGCAACTAATAATCAGGGAACAAAAAAAAGAGTCAGAAATTAGGCAGTTTTACCATGTTAAAATTCGGCATGTTCGATGAAATGAATGTGGATGATGGTAGCAGTACCGTACATGGCGCATTTGGATCACCCATAAAGACATCCGCGACGATGGAAGACGCCATGGTACTATCGACAGTGGCATTGAATGCCATGACGATCTGGGTCGTTAGCATAAAGGGTATAACGGCAAGCGGATTTTCAACATTGTTGACGTTGAGAGCTGAAACGGTTAGATTTGGTGTTGGATCTACGACAGTGGTTCGTGGAAAGTAGGGAATTGCCTAGTGTTGAATAAAGGATGAATGGAAGGATGCATTGCGGCGCAGCAATATAGCACAAGGAAATTTGGATCCTACCCTGTGCACTGCGACAGGTGGAAGAAGAAAGCCAGCAAAGTTCACAACAGCGCGCGTGTTCACTTTCATTCCTCTACATTTGTAAATATTTAATGTCAGTGCAAGTGGCCTGTGAGTTACATAAATAAATAACTCTGCACGAGACCCGTAACAGAATACACTATACAATATCACTGAACTTCTTATTTTTCGTGAAATCCACCAACGTTCAACGTTTCCGGATTCCTTCGTCTACTTGATATTGAGCGGCTGAATTTCTCTATAGGCTCTGAGTCGCCCCGCAGACATCCTTGAGGTGATGTACGTTCGATGGCAGAACGGAGCATAGGGAGACGACGACCTACAACAATACATACCAAATCAACTATAGACTACCATTAAACTGATATGCCTGGTACAATGTCTTCGGATGGTCGGGAGAAAGCCGCCGGTAAATCAGGTGCCATTCATGTCAAGGAACAGACAAAGGCATTTGATGATGACCAGGACCAAGGGGAGGAGGAGGAGGAAGAGGAGGAGGCTGAACAGGAAGAATATGATGGCCATCAAAATCTGAGCTGGACTACGGAGGAAAAGCAAGCCGGTCAGTATGATACACATTGGCCGATCAGACCATAGAATTCAACACCAAAAATGTGGTGATCGAAATGCTGAACTCGACGAGAGAATGTTTACGACACTAATATCATAGTACTCCAGCATTACGCCATCGATACCCTCTTTCCCACGGAGTGGGATGAAGACAAGGACACACCAATGATACAACCTGATGAATTCGCAGTAACTGGCCTAACCACGACGATGAGTGGTAAATCAACACAACTATCAAGATCGTCGTTGGCATCCGCCAGCGCCATTGCGGATACAGGCATTGTGGATGGTGCCGATCCATTGCACATCAAATCATCCACGTATGTCTTGGCAATAGCTAATAAGATGGAGTGGAAATAAATGCAATCGATTTAGGAAGAAGATATCCAAGAAAAAATCCGCGAAAAGGTCAAGTTCAAAGCCGCCGACTGAGCATGAACCACGTATGCGTTTCCTCAAGTCTTTACTACTTTTCCTTTGCGCATCATCACCACCTGAAGACAATAGCACATGTATCAATTACTTCCAGATCGTTTGCGCCAGATCGTTTTTTATTGGAAGTTCATGGAGACACACCTTATAAGGATCTAGTACAAGGACTGGAAACAGTAAAGTCGGCAATGGAGAAAAGAGAAGAACTGATGAAGAATCTCGTCAAGACTCACTTTTCCAAGTTTGTTACAGCAAAGGAATCTATAGATGGTATGAGTTCCAATCGTGACTGAGCACTGGTTGCTGCCATTCCTGCCTACACACTGACGTATCACCAATCTATGTTAGCGTTTTATGATGAGATTCGCGCTAAAACACTTATATCTCACGATTCGTATGGTGTGAAGCCCTTCTCAAGCCGGCTCAACCGTGAGTTGGTTTTTGATGTACCCACAGGCAAGGGCATATCTACACATTTTGAATATAGGTACACACAGTGATGCAAGCTCGTTATATACACCAATGTTGGAGCGGAGAACCAAAGCTGAGAATATCCGAGTCGCACTAGGTATCTTGGAACAGTGGAAGTTTTTCTTTAATCTGCCGAGTACACTTGCGGACTTTGCTCAAAAGGTATGCATCATATCGTTGGGTCCAATCTTCCTTGCTCTTGATAACGCTCATGTTCGTCCCAAAGAGCAAATACGATGCAGTGGCTCAGAATTATAAAAAGGGCAAATACTTGATGGAATCATCTTTCGGATCATCTATGGCTGCATCACCTGCACGACGAGAAGCAGTAGTAGGACAAGACTCAACACTTTTACCATCTAGCTACGAACCAGTCTTTGAGAAAGTATGGACGGAAGTGGAAAAGATTGTTGTGAAGTGTAGAGAGGATTTGATGCGTTTGTTGTCCAATCCTTCCTTACCTATTGAGCAGCAAGAGAGGACCATTGGGTAAGTCATATCTATGGCTCTTGATGGCTTTGTTGACGAGTATGAATTGTAGATATCTGATGGACTTGGACTCGCAGGAAGATCCGGTTTGGTTCTACTTACAAAACAAACATCAGTGGATCCTGTCACTGCTTACAGATGCATATGAAGACTATTGTGGTCGCCTGAATGGTGAGAAATTACGAGCTTGTTCCGATTGTGATTGCTTCTGATCGGAGTACACACGTTCACTACTGTCATATCTCCAGAATTGCGAGACTTGGCTGGTCCCGTCAGTCCTGGCGTTCTTACGACTGCTACAAGTGCCAGAAATGCTCCCAAAACTTCAGTTGAAGTTCACAAGACTATCGTGAGATCAGATCGATTTGACTTGTCAGATTTCAAACGTGCTATATCGTCAGTACAAACCAGAGATTTTGAGTCTGAATTTGGTAAATGATGTGCATGCGATGCCATGCCAACCAGGATTGTGTTTGCAGTCACATTACGTTTTTTGAACCTAGCACATGATTTGGATGCTCAGTTATGGAAGGCTACGTTGAAGCTAGCTAAAGCACTCTCAATTGCGCTTGTTAAGCATCTGCCGAGTTTCTGGAAAGTTTCTCGTTTGTTTAGTGCTAGTAGGTCACAGGTGCGTAATGGACATTGGCAGGAAGTGACTATTCCCTGTGTTCTGAAAACTATTTCAATCATTTTATAGAAACTTAACAATCAGGCTACTAGAAAGCGACGTGGAGCCACAGACGCAAGACAGTCAGAAGTTGTGATGCAAATGATACATAGCATTTTGGGCACTTATGCTCATATCTTTGCAAACGCTCTCTTCTTACATCATGATGTGGCCACCTTGGAACAAAAAGTGGCAAGTGGCGAAATTCTAGACCCGACCGTGCCTACTTTCGATATACGACCAGCATCACGTGAAGAAATATTGCAACCCTTATCCGACGTAAATCTTTCTAACACCAATGTCAACCAATCGAATACATCGCTGACAGCAAAAACAGAAAAGGCGCCATCGCCATTATTATCAGATACAAGAGTCGTGTCAGCACCGCTCACTCCGAAAGAGTTGTCAATAGGTTTTGCTAGGTTGTTGTGGTCCCATCCGATTACGGCCTCATTTTATTTGGTGGGAATCATGGCGGAGCTAACGGAATGTCGTCAACAAGTTAGCAAGATGCAGATGACGTCGGAGGCAGGGTTTTTGGGTGATTTGGATGTCGTTGTTGAGAATGTGCAGACGAGGGCGATGGAGTGTATTTGTAGTGGTGTTATTCGAGGTATGTTATTGATTGATTTGATGTATACTACGCTGAATCTTTTGCAATGGTTTGCTTCCACCTTCTATATCAGCTCTTACTACGTGTTCAATAGAGTGCAAATCATTTTACTTGTATGAAGATTGGCTTTTAGAACCCGAAGCTAGGCAGCCTATATCCGAGGAAACAGTCAGATCTACCGATGCTGTGGGAGTCTTGGGTGATACCACGAGTCTACCTAAGCTATTTTATAGATTATTTAAATTTATATTGCGAGCTCTGTACCGTATTGCATCTGCCAATCAGCAATCGGCCACACGCTCACCAAGCAAAGTTCATGGACTGCCATTCGGGTACTTTGGTGCCAATCATATCAATGCTGCGTCGACAAATGCAGGGAGAAGTGAAGACGAATCAGTCAATCAGTCGATTGTATCAGCTACAGAAATGTATCGAGTTCGCACATGTATGATTGAATGCGTACAAGCTTTTCTGGATGTTTGTGAATGGTTGGCTGTTATGTGGAAACCACAAGGGAATGCTGAAATGGGCGAGGCAAAATATGCCATGTTGAAGGGCGGTGAATATGTGATGGTTGGTGGTGGTGAAGGGGTTGTGCTAACTCATGAGTTTGCGGGGAGGAAGGCCAGGTTGTTGGATGTTGCTAATCTGGTATGCTCACCTTGAAATAGACGAGCATACGAGTTTCGATTGATTGATCAACATCTTTGATAGGATACGAGGTTACTCATTGTAATTAGTAACCTGTCATATTTGAAGCTGATTGCGCTACCGAAATTGGTCGTCTTGTTTGAATCCAAGTTTAGAGCTCCATTGACGTCCGATGTTGCGGTAAATGATTGCTTTCGCATTTGCTGTGCACTGCTATGGTATGAAAATGATTCATTTGCCGATAGGATTTACAAAAAGTTATCGATCATCTTGATTCTATACTATTCCAGAATTATATTCGAAGAAAGCATATACATGTTGCTGAAATGGTAGAGCAAGGAGTGGTTGCTTCTGGGTTGGATTGGTATTATATATTTAAACCTGAAGGTAAGTACAATCCCCTTTACCATATGGGTGGGAGAGGAGCCTGTTGTGGATGATGTGGCGCACATGACAACCCAGTTATTATATAGTAATACGACAACATGTACACGATATCTTGTTGATGTTTGTTCTAGTCCACGCTGAGGTCTCAGCAGTTGGCAAGCCGATTATGGACCGTGTCTTAAGAGAGCTCATGTCTTGTCTAGCCAATGATTTGCTGCTAGCGTATCGTAGTATTGATCGATTTAGCCCTGGTGGTATGATGCAGGTATGGCAGATTGCTCGTTTCTCGGGGACGTGCGGACTACTTAGCAAACTGCATTTACAATGTAGGCAACATTGGAAACAGAATTCTTACAACAAACTTTAACCAAATACGAGACTCTGGAAATCTCAGTCATATTCCAATTGATTTATGATAGCATAGAACGAGGGGTTCCGTCTGCGGAATTGGAGTTTTATCGACAGTCAACCCGTGTACAGGAGGTCGTTGAAGAAGTACGTGTGTTAGTCGCGGATGCACGGAATGGGACAAGGGTACAGTTTCAATGTTTCGGTGATGTTTCTAAAGGTGGAGGGAAAAGGTTGTCTTCGAAGGAGTAGTACTGTTGGGAAGGTTGAGGTCGATCTAATAATGGTTTGTGTCGATATACACTCTACTAAATTTATTGTATAGAGTTCTTTCTGAAGGGCGACTCGACGACTACATAGACAATTTGACTCCGGTCGCAATAAAGTGTCTGAATTACTCATAGTACCGATTGCTATCCTTCTGAGTCATGACATGACCTCCTCGCGCTACAGTCACTTGTTAGTAGCAACCATGCCGGTACCAATGCAAGTAGATCAGCAAGCAGCTGAGCATTCTTCTCCACAGATGAGTATCGAGACTGCTTGTTCCATCGCATCCAACCGCAACAGCCCTCCGGAAAGCACAAGGCAAGCGTTGGACACGATCGCCCGACAATTGGCATGTACGCCAGTCAATCCCATACTAAATACCTTGCCACTGAATGCATTGATACCATATCTGTCCCAGGAAGATACCGTTGACTCGGCTATTCTGGCTGTTAAAGCCTACATCAAATTGAAGAGCTTCGAGGAATTGACAACCTCCTTTTCCGTATGTACGGCGTCTGGAAAGGCTGGTACGAGATGCATTACTGATGCGGTCACTCCGACTACTTGGTATTGTAGAATCTTGTCATTACAGGCCTCAAGTCGCCCAATGCTGCCGTCCTCGACCTCTCCTTGATCGCTCTTCAGCAACCTATAACTTCCGGGGCTGCAAAAATAACTCCTGCATCAGTAATCCAATTCATAGATCCTCTGCTCTCATGCCTCAACCACCTCAACGATGCAATATCCTCAGCAGCCACCAAAGTACTGCTCGACTTTTGCCAATCGTCACCATCTGAACCAGACTCTGACAACATCGTCAGAACGATACTGTCATCGCGCGCACTAGCTGATATGATACAGCAAGACAAAGATCTGACTGTTCAATTCCGGGGCTTCACTTTGCTAATCCAAATGGGATCTATTCGTCGGAATTCATTCACGTTAGTGATAGCTAGTGGTTTATTAGATGGCATTTCGGGATGGCTGTCCAGGGATGATGATATTCTTGGTATCCTGAATGCTTTGGAACTGTTTACCCTGGGAAGTGCCGATTGAGAACCTTACCCGCCGATCAGATTACGGATTAATTATATCTACTCAACAGATCGCTACCGAAATCGAAGGCGGTGTTGCCTTCTCGAAGCTGGCCCTAGATAAATGTTTGTACTGGCTTGAGATGTCTGACACTGACAGGCTCATCAAGTCTGCATCACTAAAGTTGTGGGGTCGCATAGCTGGTATCCGCATCAGTGTAAGCTGATCACACCTTGTTTCGTCCGCTGATTTTTGAGGAAGCCATGACAAACCAGCCATCGTCCTGTAGGACTTGATCGGTATGCCTACCTTTGACCGATATATTACTGCACTCCAAACCATCCTGAATGCTCAAGAGGCGCCTTCACAACTCTTTGATACGGCGATTGTGTGTGCTGGGAATACAGGAAGTACACCGGTTGGGTTGTCCAAGTTGATAGATGCATCCATACCGCTCATTGTTGGTAGTTCATACACAGGATCTACAACTGCTCGCAGAGCCCTGATTCTTGAATCCATGGCAATGTGGTTGTACGTGTTGCATCACATTCATACTCGTCTTGACTCCAATTCAAACATTGATCGATATAGGAGGGTTTCCAAAGATGCGGATCACTTCTATAGGCATGGCCCAGCAGTCAAGAACGTAATTGCAGATGCAAGATCACCGGATGATGATCTAGCCCTCGCCGCGTATTCATATCTAGCATCCATGTCACTTCGTCCGTGGGGAATTGAACAATTCAAGTCTTCGCTTATAGGTACACTCCTTACGGACAGAACAGAAAGTCGTCAGCCAGTTTTGGATGCCAAGTACGCTGTGTTATCGAATATAGTCCTAGATAAAGCGGGGAATGCACGACGTGTCCTCGGAGGGACATTTTGGGTCGACTTGGAGGAGTATTACAGGAATGGACCTTACTGCATCCCACGGGAGGCAAGGGTTGCGTACGCTGAGGGTTGAGTGTCATGTTTCGTGGGTGAATTTCATACCGAGCGTGCTGAAGTAGATAGTCTTTTTCATTGCGCATAGATTGATTACTAATTGAAAATGGGCAATGTCTGGACACGTACACGTTTTTAAAGTTGCGCTGAAAGACCAGAGGAGTATACCCGGAGAGGTTAATCGATGGCTTATATCATGATATTCCGAGATATGTGCCGTTTAACCCGCCTGTCGTCTCGGCCGTCCTGCGTCGCCATCTAGGGGTTGAAGGGATGGTGCAGCTCGTATGTCCGGCAGCCTAGTCGCCAAGAACGCAGCAAGCAACAGACATGTTGACGTAACATGAACACTGTCATGCGTGTACCATGCGTCTGGAAACTGGATGTTGTCTTGGTCTAGAAGTCCTAGATGAGGAACCGAATGAATGAAACGTCGACAGGTTGTTCACGGAATGAAATAGAATACACCACCCTCACTGAGTCCGCTATTAATATATCTGCCATTTTCTGTTTGCGTATACGTGCATGTGTTTTCTAAACGGGATACTGTACCAAATGCAATCCCAAGTTATGTACTAGGTTCTTCCGGGTTTCAGGTGGGATTTGGATGTTGCTTGTAGACGTACCGGGCGATCCTAGGAATACGTAGTAATCAGCTCTCCTCCTTGGCTAGTTTGGATCCTATTCGTTTCATAACCATCATGACAGCAGCAGGTGCTGCCCCACTCCAGCTATTGGCCAATCTATACTTTGCAGAGGATCATCGTACATTCAGTGTCATTCCGCCCATACAAGTACAAGCAATCAATGAGAGGAAGAGAATTTTGGTTGGCAACCTAGCCTCATCATCAACTGTCAAGGACCTGAGACAGACAGTCTCGGATTTGTACAGGACATTTGCCACCGAAGAGCGAGAGGGTGAAGTCGACTCATTAAGTGACGTAGACACTGCCGATATTGATGATAAGAGCACGTAAGGGACGCCCTGCACTCTTGTGGTTGCATGATGTTTCAACAAAAATGGGAGCTGCAACGCTTACCTTATCCGGTGATACAACGTAGGAGAATACTCAGTGCGTCGGTGAGGCTAGCTGATGACACCCTACTATTTCCGCAATATGTGTTATCCAGCGTGTTCCAAGACAAGGATGATGTACACCTAGTAGTGTCGACCAGAAAGCAGGACCAAAGTAGAAAGAGGAGCGTATCCAGCATCACGGATCAGCAGTCTCAACAACCGGAGGCCAAGAGACAGCGAATGACTGTAAGCCCTTTTTGACGCTGTGTGAAGTGAGCCTAATCTTATCAAGCCCTGGAATCTTAGGCCCGCATCCCATCACCGCCATTATCAAATGAGCACACTCCACAGCCATCACCAGGACGCGTTTCGTCTAGGGATAGCACTGTGCTATTATCGGATGCTCTGCAACAACAACAGCAGCAGTCCGAATTTGAATCCCCCCCGAACTTGGTTGAACAACAACCAGCCTGTGATTCTGTAAAGGTGATGAAATCCAATGTCATCGGTATGGTGAGCATCTGTGCAAGCGGTAGTTTCAACCATATCCAGGACGCTACAGCGTCGCCTACTCCCTCGCCCGTTATGAATCCAGTAGCGGCAAATCACCAGATACCGAAGCCTGCTGATAATGATGCAGTTATGAAAGATGTTCATACTGTGTACTACAATGACCGAAGCAAAAAATTAGAAGAATTTGAGAACGATATGAAAGCGGAGGAAACAGTTCAAATGAACCAAACAGACGAAGAGGCCGAAGCAGATGCTGACGATGAAAAGGAAGATGAAAGTGAAGACGACGACGACGACGACAATAAAGCACTTGGAGACGAAGACAGCGAAAAAGATATCGAGAATAGCCATCCCGCAAAACAAATGAATCTCATTGACGATGAAGCAGAAGAAACATCAGATGAACGGACGGAGCCCGATGAAGACGGCAACGAATTATACCCTGGTAATGCCAAGAAACGGAAGTCCGTACTAGAGTCTGAAAATTCCGAGGTTGAAGCCGAATCGCCGTATCATTCTGAAGAAGCTACATCCCAGAGAGCTGCATTGGCAGCGATGTGCGCAATTTCTGATGACGATTCTGCTCCAACTCAGAGTATAAGAGTAGAAGTAATGCCATCGCTATCTCCTACGCAAGCAGATGTGAAATCTGTGTCGTCTAATCCAAAAACATGTATCCCCGACGGTAACAAAATGGGAACGGACAAGGATGATGACGACGCCAGTGATACGGAATTAGCGCCCCAGGTTTCACTTGTACGCCCACAGCCTCTGACGGAAACCCCACTAGTCAATGAACAGAATGACGAGGAGGACGAGGATGAGGAGGAAACCAGTGACGATGACATGGGATTAGCACCTACACGCTCACCGCATCAGACGCCACCGGCGCCAGTCAACGATAATAACGACGTTGAAGACGAGGATGAAGAAGAAACCAGTGAAGATGGTAAAAAAGAAGTCCCGTCCCAGGATGCAGCCGTATCTTCCCAGTCTCTGGCGAAGCCGGCAACAGATGAAGAGGAGGACGAGGAAGAAACAAGCGAAGATGAGGAGGAAGTAGCACAACCTCGGGCGAAACCGGAACCAGGCAATGTCGAGGAAGACAAAACTGACGTAGAAAGTGGTGAAGATGAGGAGGAAGGAATACAACCTCAGGCTATACCTGCTTCTTCCCAGACTCAGACAAAACCAGCAGCAGCCAATGACAAAGAAGACAATGAAAGTAGTGATGATGAGAAAGAAGGAAATCCAGCTGTATTCCAGCGACCAGTCACATCACAACAGTTTAGCCAAGAAGCTCTAGTGCCACAATTAGGAGCCGAAAAGAAAACAGGAAACCTTACGTTACCCAAGGCTGCTTCTCGCCGTGCATCATCATTAAAGGAACTTGTCGAGAAGCCAGTAACACCAAAACCCATAGCTCCGTTGAGTCGTTTCGTGGAGACCACTAAGTTGTATTTCATGAATAGTGATGAATCAGATTCCGATGGTACTGACAGTAGTGATGATTCTGAGAACGAAGACAATATTAAAACTAGGCTACGAGGAAAGTCGAAATCCAGAGGGGGGGAGAAACAGAAGAGAAGGAAGTCTGCTTTGGAATCTCTTGCAGGTGGTTAATAACGCATCGTAAGGTTGATCATAGTACTTACGTGCATCTCCAACAATAGCTTACAGGGCTAAGAAGCGAGTTGGTTGAGGTGTTTGGATGTTGCCCAAGATAATTATTGTAAACTGATTTTTAGTACAGGTGGAAGATGTAGGAATGCAACGTGTTTAGTAATGGCGTTATTGGCATTGAATACACATAATTCTTGTTCTCTCCATGGACTCGCATATTCCGCGTGTTTCCTCGCGATTCAGCTCCAAGCGTCAAACAATAATGAGAGGAGGGAGGCCCCGAGGAGTTCCGGGGGGAATCAATGATAATCAGAACCAGCAGCAAACAGGTCCTCACGGCGCTGGAAGCCAGCTTATTCCATTGTTATCGAGCTCTCCGTCATTAAGGTCAAGCGATCTTCCGCCAAGGTCGCAGTTGCCTGGACTGCCTTCTCCCCAACCGACCGCTGGATTTACCGGCTTCTTCAGCAGCCGACCATTCCTATCAGCCTCCGCAAGTGATACGCCTCAACAGTTGGATTATATCAATCCATCATCAACCGATTCACCAACGACTGCACCAAATGATCGCATGCCACACGCGACTGGATTTGTCAAGACAAAGCAGCCCCTGGTTGCACTGGCTGCGTCGCCCTCAAAAGACCATGTTGCTGTGGTAGGCCAGGACGGTATGCTTTCTAGTGACTTGATGTTCATGAACGATGCCAACGGGTAACCCGCTTTTTACGCACAGCCATCAACGTACTGTATGTCATGAACACGGAGCGAGGCGTCGAAACCAAGGCGCATCCTAGCCTAATGTCTGGCACCAAGAATCTGGATTATCAGTTCAGCGACGTCACATGGGCACCCAAATGTAGGAGGCTCCAGCGCACCACGACGGAACAATTGTGCATTGACGCTAAACGCACGTAGCTGGTGGGAACCGAATCGCGACTGCATCGCTGAATGGCGCCATCACCTTGTGGGACGTCGAGCGGCGATGCAAAGGTACGCAATCCGAGAGTCGCCTCGCGCCGTCTCACGATCATGCATGATAGAACGGATCATTCGCGAGCAGGACCGCTCGGCGACCATATCGTTCCACACGACGGAGCCGCTGCTTGCGTCTGCGTGCCGCGATGGTCTAGTGCGGGTGTGGGATGTGCGGGACAACAAGACGGCGCAGGTCGTGTTCGATGGCCGCTGTGGCGATGCATTCGCGGCGCGCATCAATCCGGCGCACAAGGACATTGTGATTGCGTGCTATGAGAACTCGGTGGTTAAGTGGGACCTGCGGAGTCCCGCGAAGTGGGTTGCGATGAACTCGGTGCCTCATTCGGGCATCGTGCAGACGTGCGAGTGGCATCCGGACGGACACAAGCTGGCGACCGCCGGCAAGGACAAGACGATCAAGGTATGTGCGCACTGGATCGTGGGATAGTGGCTCATGGTTGCAACGTAGGTATGGACGGACGACATCACGAGGAATTCGGTGCGGTGCACTATCCCGACGCTGGCGAACGTGCACCGCATCAGGTGGCGGCCGGGCAGCGAGACGCAGATTGCGGCGTGCTTTCTCCAGAACTCGAGGATACAGGTGCTGGACGCCCTGCAGCCGTATGTGCCCGCCATGATCTTCGATATCCATAAAGACGTGGCGACGTCGTTCCTGTGGTATGATTCCGACACGTTGTGGACGTGCTCGAGAGACAAGTCGTTTGCTTGGCAGGATGTCAGGGCTGCGTATAAGCCCAGAGAGACGCTGAGCACGGTTGCGATGGGGTGGGGCATGAAGGGAGAACTGACGCTTGCGATTGAGGGCAGAGGCCCACGGAATGTGTGGTGTGGGGCTGATGACTTGTGGGTACGGTTGCATTACGAAGTACTTTGCTGGCACTATACTGACGCGCTGTATGCGTGATTTAGTCTAAAGGGAAAGAGGAGCAGTCGCAGACCACCGAGTACCGCGACAGAGTTGCAACCCGAAGAACACGTAGGTCTTCTTTTCTCGCCACGTACGCGCTACAACAAAGGTAATCCTGTACGCCTTGTAGCCCGGCTTGCGGCAAAAGGCGGCTGTGTTACATACAGGCACATTCGACGCATCGACGTTCACGAGTCTCGCACGGAGATACAAACTGGATGCGACGGATATATGGGAATCGTGTGAATTCAATGCTCGGGCTGCCGCAGAGCAGGATCAGTTCAAGGCTGCACAGACATGGAGGGTGGTGCAGTTGTTGTATGGGACGAGATCCATAGCACCACGGAACATGGCAGCGATGCTTATGAGCAAACCTCTGGAGCAATCGTGTGAGTGTTGTGGCCCCGCACACGGTGTGGGTGGGCATGACGTTGCTGACTCGTTCGGTGATGTAGTGTCCCCGCCCACATTCGACATGGCAGACATGATAACGCCGTTGCCGATCCTTGCAGAGCCGGATCCGTGGCTGCGGCAGGCAGTAACGCAGCCACGGCCGGCGATAATCGACGCGATTCTGGACTCTGGTTCAGAAAGCGGCAGCGATATGTCCGCACACGGTGGCGCTACGGATGGCAGCATTGTGGGGATTGGAGTCGATGAGATTGATGGAGGTGCAGATCTGGGTGGCGCGAGCGGGACGACAACGTTTGATTTTCGCACGAATGGGGAGATGGATGAGTTTATCATACTGGGGTGGGATCCGAGTCACGTGGTGTGTGAAACGTTGGAGTATTATGCTTCTCAGGTACGGTGGGCCCTTGACGTTGCGGTGTTTTGTGGGCAGGGGATTGACGGGTTTTATATACAGGGCAATGTCCAAATGTGCGTCACGTTGCTGCACGTGTTGGCGAACAAGGTTGAGTTTGCCGCGGAATCGGTGGAGTTGTGGACGTGGTCATATTTAGATTTACTGCGGAGATTTCAGTTATGGGGTGTGGCTGCAGATGTGATTTCTTCGAGCAGGATACCAACGATAAAGGAGGTGCATAAAGAAGTCACCCCGATATATACGGGATGCGGTGAATGTCGGAAGCAGATACTTGTCGAGGGTGGACTGGGATGGATGTGTAGTAGCTGTAAAAGGACGGTGGGGTGTTGTTCCTTCTGGTAAGTGCTTTCAATCAAACTAGTGCACATTTGATCAGTGTGGTGTTTACATTGACTCTATCATAGTCACAGGACAGTCAAGACACTATACGTGTGGTGTCAAGGTTGTTCTCATGGAGGGCATTTAGAATGTTTGAAATCATGGTTTACTGAACATCATGAATGCTGTACAGGCTGTGGTCACCAGTGCATGCTTCACATAAATTCCAGTAACTAGTCATAGCAAGAAATCTGATGCGATACATAACAATGTTCATGCTGCGACACTAACATTCAACATCGAGGGATACTCTTTCATATTAGTTGGTGCAAAGGGTGTCTAGGTGTCCAGATATTGACATGTGATGTTTTATTTGATTTGATAGTCGCACCGCAAAGGGTGCAACAAATTGAGGTTTATTTACAAGGTGGCGGCAAATTCTTTCAGTTCAGCAATGAGCTTCTTGACCTCATCTTGGCGAGATTCGGGTTTGAAAGTGGAAATGTACTTGTCTAGGTCTTCATCGCTCATACCTGCGTTTTCAGCATGTTAGCAAACAAATGATTGCACTGCCGTACATTGTGACAGAGGAACGTACCGGCGAATTGTTTCAAAAAGGGGATAGCAAGATCAACGTATTTCTGCATAGCAGCTTCTGGAGTCATGTCTCCTAACTGAGTCCATGCGTCCCACCTACCCATACAGGACAGAGTCAGTTTACTGTTTACATACACACGTCTTGACAGACCGATGGTATGAACGTCAAACTTACTTGTAGCGACCTTCCAAATTGAACATTCCTGGTTTGTCAGTAGTGTTTTTACCGATCGTTCCCTGTTTGTAGGCAGCATAGAACTCGAGACGCTGGGCGTTTGATAGAGGCTATGGTTTGAGCTTTGTGAGTATTGACGTGGTGTGCAGCTTGATACACAAATGAGGTGAACTGGTTCCCAGAGATTGTATGAGATTGGGAGTGACGAGCACCGTACCTTGAAACCAGGAGCGGCTGTATGTTGGTAGGTACAGGGCGATGTTAGTGGCTGCACGAATCAAGAGGGTGCAGACCCCTGCTGCAGGGTTAAAGGCGTGGGATATGGCATGATGATAGCACATGGCAGCACAGCACTTACGCTCTTTGGGAGCTCGTTGAATAAAGTCGGCGCATTTCTGGAATTTGGTCGTCAAGTCAGCCATGTTTCCTTACAGAATATGGATGTTGTGCTTGAGCTGGGTTGGTTTACAATGTGGTGAATGCTCCGTGCACTTGGTGTCTATGTTTTGAAAGAGGATTGGCAGGGCATCGTATCTTATCAGACTGGGTCTGGGGATCACCCGCTGGCCAATCCATGATCGAACAAGGAGCCGCTTGCAGCACAGGGTCACTGGAGCGAGTAGGGTTCGTGGGTGGGCGTGTTTCGGCACAAAGGACCAGTGTCATGCCCATCCAAATCGCGACTGTTGTGGGCTGCCACTGTGTCAAAGTGTCTAGAGTACCGAACGTGTCTGTGCCATGCAACCTTGCACAAGCATGGCATTCAACGCATACCTCAGGGAACACGTGGGTGATGCAGTAGCTTCAGCACTGGCTCAAATCGTGCTGCAAAAGCCCGACGATCCGGTTGAATTTCTGGGGAACTATCTGCTGCAGTATGACGACCTGAATACTGCTGCGTCTCAAAGTGCGCTTTGGCCGGCTGGCACGTCGTATGGTGCGCATGCGTCTCTTGTCAAGGTGAGTTTGTGTGGTGATCGACGCGGATGCATGTTTCGTCACGAACACGGCACCGACATGCATGCTTCGTTGCGTATGTTTTCGTAGGTCAATCGGACTATACCAGACGGGCCTCGCACGCCGCCTGCGATCACTAGTTTCCCACTGGCAGCAGCATTGCATGTCGCACGTGCTGGGCTGCTGTCCAATCCGACGGTGGCGACGAAGAAGCATAGGAAAGGCTGGGACGGCACTGATAGGAATGTAGTGATCTTGTAGTATGTTGTATGTAGCATGTAGCATGTGTTGGCTGAATACGATTATGTGCAACCATCTTCACGCATGGGCGAGCGAGCATGAATGAGGTAAGGTAGGATTGTGATGCAATGCAGTGGCGCCCCAACTTATGGTCCCCCCTTCCATGTCCTCACTAGCTCAGAAATCTGACACAGGGACTCGCAGCTGCTCTTCATCCGCAATCCAGCAGCAATACGAATAACATTGATTATTCACTTCGCATTGCAGCCAAATCGCCGGCACTTGGACAGCCATTGCCACCCAGTAGCGAGAGTGCAATCGAACGTTATACCGGAGCCCTCATCCGATCCACATCCCCATCATTGGCTGCCAGCAGAACACGGCACCTCGTGCATCATCTGCAATCAAGACATATTCCGGGACTAGAGCCATTCCTGAATTTATTACTCCAGTTACAGGCCTCGGAGCAAGTCGTGAAAGACCTCATTGGTCCTGCTGGGTCTGGGGCCGAGGTACACGGACAAGGCGATAAACTACGACTAGTAGCCACTATGGATCCACATGCAAACGCCTCCAGCTATACCCGCAGAGGCCTATCAACATCGCCAACACGGCATGATATGACACCAGTCGGACTGCGATCCATGAAACCTAGTTATAATCCATCCATAAGCAATACATTCACGATGAAATCAAATTCAACCGACTCTCATTACGAGTACGCAGACTCATCCACACCTGTTTCATCCGAAATTGAAATAGACGACATGCCGTCCAAGAGTACAGGGCGCCGTGTAAGTCATGCTACTGACTGCTTCTATTGTCGTCATGTAGCTCAAACTTGTGCTGGTTGATCTCCTCCTAGACATCTGATCGTGGCTTATCGCACCTTGCAAAAACACCAGGTAGCACATCGTATGCTACAACTCTCGTCGATGAGGATGGAATAGATCTAGTGAAAGGTATGTCCCTTTATTCGGTTGGCGTTGTGCGTGTGAAAACAGCCATGATAATGCAAAGACATATCAGGACATCAACCAGATCCGTTGGAGGATAAAGCCTTCATGTCAAGTGCTCCTCTCCAATCCAGGCTCCAACAGCAAAAGGTGTGTGCAAAAAGTATACTTTCCAATTGCCACAGTGGTTTTTATGTTTTATGTTAGGTCGTATATACCGCAATGGATCCAACAATGGGTCGACTGCCATTCGAGGATCAGGAGGCCCTGGTCATAGAGGACTTGCTATACGTGCTCATGGTACGCAATCTAGACTTCTCCCCATCTCCTTACAAGCAGTACTAAGCCTTTGTATTGCTGCTAGGGAATTGAAGGAACGTACATACGGAGAAGGAGCGACGACTCTCTGCTGGATTCAGCTGAAAGGAGTTATGTTGAAAGTGTGCAGTTTGAAGTTGATGCTAGTCTAGGTATGCAATAGTTGCTTGACTTAGCAGACGTACTCCATGCTCAAGTGAGTACCTTGAACGGCTAGATGTGTCGCTGTCAGAGCAAGTTAGACGAATATTAGTGGCTGCATCCAACTATATTGGGATTGACCATTTCATTGCTAAGCGTTCTAAATTTGAATTTGGTCGAGTTTCCCATGCTCTATGTGCTGCTATGAGAATGTTGCTCAAGGTATGGAGATTCCGCGGCATCGGGAGCGTTTGTTTTTGGCCGTAACCAGTCTTTTAATGAACACAGGAATATTTGGTGTTGATCGCGCAACTAGAATACCAGTTTCGCACTGCACCATCGTTCGGAATACAAAAACTATGGTATTATGTAAGCCCGGTACTACAGACAGTGTCTAATATAGGATCACTCTGTCAAGCTATCCGGGTTGCCGAGGCGGCTGGTAGTAAACGCGTTGATGCTACAGATGGCTATCGTGGGCAGTCAAAGGGTGGAGGAAGGTTGTTAGGAATTATTGCTGACCGGATGGTCGCTTTTAGTGGGTGCGTCGTCTGAACGAGGGTGCTCCTCTTTACTCTTGTTCACAAGTGCATTAGTGAACTCTAGGGATATGGCGTCACTGGCACTTCATGCACATTTATTGTCTGCAGCGGCAGTACCTTATTTGGCAACCCTGCGCCAGTGGATTTATTACGGTGAAATATTTGATCCGTACGATGAATTCATGATTATAGAACGCAAGTCCGTAACAAAAGAGAATATCCGTGATGACTTCACCGATACATACTGGGAAAGACGGTATAAATTTCGGCAAGAAGCTATACCAAGCTTCCTAAGTTCATTAAGGGATAAGGTCTTGTTGGCTGGCAAGTACTTGAATGTGATACGGGAATGTGAAATTGAGATAAAACTGCCTAGTCAAGTGGTTGATAAGAATGGGGAGCTGGTGAAACGAGTAAGTGCTGCCCACAGCGGCGCGTTATGTGATGTTGTCAAGGCTGTTGAAGGTGGAAGGTAAGTTATTCTCACGATTGGATTGTAAAAACTTGACTCAGTGACCAGGCAAATGTTATAGATTCGTTCAAGATATAGAACTGGCATATAGGGCTGCGAATAGGAGCCTTTTGGACTTGCTTTTCAAGGGGGAGCAACTGTTGCCACGGCTGAGGTAGATAGGAATGACTCATTCTTTTCAATATTTTTTTCCAGCATCGCTTATACACTGCACCTTTCAGATCTGTCAAGCACTACTTTTTGCTTGATCAGTCAGACTTTCTCATTCATTTCCTCGATCTGGCGCTACCAGAGTTGCATTTGCCAACATCAGAGAGCTCCATAGAGAAACTACGATCGTTGCTAGAACTAGTCATACGAAATCCAGCATCGGCATTAGCTCATCATCCGTATAAAGAAGATATGAGTGTGGAGCTGAGTACTAGTACCATATGGGATTTACTTATCAAGATTAATCTGGTAAAAGTCGAGACCATTATAGTCAAGAAGTCTGGCGGTGTTGGTGATGAATCTGTTGATAGTGAGTTGGAGGCCTTAATGGCCCCAGCGACAAACCCACTTACAGGTATCATGTTCCTATGTCAGATTTCTTTCTCCTTCATAGTGCGACCAACATCCAAACAAACATAGGAATCGAGGCGCTCTCATTCACCTACGCCGTGAACTTCCCACTGTCACTGATACTAAATAAACGAACATTACTTCGATATCAGATTCTTTTCCGACATCTATTGTTGTGTAAACACGCAGAGAAATTGTTATGTGGGTCGTGGATCGATTTATCTCGACTCAGTAGTGCGACTCTTCGATCAAGAGCTAGTAGTATTAGTGCTAGTAAAATCCCAAGAAATTCATTACCACCTCGATCCGCCTCCGCATCAACCTCGGATGTGATAGGTGCTGTTACTACCTTACCACAAAGCCGTGATTACGATGATGGAAGTGGTGAAGATCAGCAGCAGGCGATAAAGGATAATGCACTATCAGTAGCCAGTAGAGTGAGTGCGTTGAGAATGAAGATGCTGGCTTTTGTGCAGCAATTCTTGTACTATGCTACGTATGAGGTTTTGGAGCCCAATTGGGCCAAGATGGAGGAGGAACTTGCCAAGGTATCCTGTCATCAGCAATGTGATGTGGCGAGGTTGGAGCTCACGTTGTAGGTTCATCATTGTAGGTGACGACAGTTGAGGAGGTTCTACAGATTCATGAAGCCTTTTTAGAAAGGTGTCTGAAGGAATGCATGTTGTCCAATGGGCCGTTGATTATGGTAAGCAGCATGCAGTTTCTTTCTTCATTCGCTTGCAATAGTAGATGTCTGGGCGCAGGTTGACTAACATGGTGCACGTGATAGATATTTACGGCCATGCTGCAAATATGTGTCCAATTTTCAAAAAGCACGGCAGACGCAGCTCGTCATGGGCCATCTCAAGTTCATTTCCACGATATAATGTCTGGATATGAAAATTCATTTACCACACTTCTGTACCGACTGATTGCCCAGTTGCAATTGTATGTCAATGTTGAAGCACATCGATTAGTGAATTTATTAACTAGGTTGGATTTCAATCTGTATTACAGTGAACGACAGGGTTGATGCTTTGGTAGGGAGGTGGCAGTAGAAATGATATTGGTGCAGTTGCAGGTGGTGGTGAGGGGACAGAGGCCGAGGTACTCCAAAAAGCTCGAGATGGCAGGATGGGTTGTTGTAAGATAATGGGAGTTGTGTATATACGGGTGTCTGATGTACACATGCGGGACGAAATGAGTTTGTGACGAGTGTCAATGGCGTCCCTCGTGCCTACTAGTGCCGACATTATGGCAACATGGCATTATGGCATGAGCAATGGCGCCTGAGTTTCTGTGTGACATTTTGCCGGCGATCACGTGGATTCTGATCAGGAAGGCCTAGACCCAGCACCAGCCAGTAAATCCGCCAGTCCAGACAACATGGTTCTCCCACGATCGCTGCGGAACACAGCTGCATTGATACTGCAACGTCGTTATTCGCATCACCTCGCGACAAGAAGTAAAAAGGTATTCAAGAATGCAGAAGAGTCTATCCAGGATGTACTCAAGCCTAATATGACTGTGCTCTGTGGAGGTACGTCATCTCCACTGCGATTATGCTTGGATCATTACCGTTTTGGTGCGACATCAGAGTCATGTGGGACGGCGTGGGTGGTGATCCATGACGCCAGAAACTAACAAGAGTGTTGGAATTTAGGATTCGGACTGTCAGGTATCGCATTATCTCTATCGCTGTCGCTTCCCGCGCGTCGTATCATTTATTCAGCGCAACGACAGGCAACCCCGAGAATCTGATCACAGCTATAGCGAAGCGGGCCGACATCACGGGCCTAACCGTCGTGTCCAACAATGCCGGCATCGACGGCCACGGCCTCGGGCGACTGCTGGCGTCAAACCAGATTGCCAAAATGATATCCTCCTACGTCGGCGAGAACAAGCTCTTTGAACACCTGTACCTCACCGGCGCGCTCGAGGTGGAGCTGACACCACAGGGCACGCTGGCGGAGCGCATCCGGGCCGGCGGGGCGGGCATTCCGGCCTTCTACACGCCGACAGCCGTCGGCACACATGTGCACCACGGCCGAATTCCGACAAAGTACAACGCGCACGACCGCACCGTGGCGCAGTACAGCACGCCCCGCGAGGCACGCACGTTCCGCGGCGTCCCGTGCATCATGGAGGAGGCCATCACCGGGGACGTCGCGCTCGTGAAGGGGTGGAAGGGCGACGAGCTGGGCAACGTCGTCTTCCGCGGCTCCGCGCGCAACTTCAATCCCGTCATGGCCAAGGCCGCCCGCACGACGCTGTGCGAGGTCGAGCACCTCGTGCCCGCCGGCGCCCTCGATCCGAACGAGGTGCATCTGCCCGGCATCTACGTGCACCGTATCTTCAAGGGCGACGCGTACGAGAAGCGCATCGAGAAGCTCACCCTCGCGGACGCCGGGGTGCACGACGACGCGCCACGGGAGCGCATTGTGAAACGAGCAGCCCTCGAGTTCCGGGATGGCATGTATGTCAATCTGGGCATCGGTGAGTCCTGGTTGTGCGCACGCGGCTGTCACTGACGCAGCGTGTAGGCATGCCGATGCGGGCGTCGAACCACGTGCCAGCGGATATGACGGTGCACTTGCAGTCCGAGAACGGCATCTTGGGGCTGGGCCCGTACCCACGTCGCGGGGAGGAGGACCCGGATGTGATCAATGCGGGCAAAGAGGTGTGCACACTGTGCCGCATAAGACGGCCCGGGCGTGGCTCTTTTCGTGCTGACGCCTTTTTGCATAGACGGTGACGCTGATGCCTGGCTCCGCGCTGTTCGCGTCTGACGAGTCGTTTGCAATGATCCGAGGCAGCAAGATTGATTTGACGATACTGGGCGCGCTGCAGGTCTCGCAGTACGGCGATCTGGCGAACTGGATGATACCCAGGAAGATGGTGAAAGGTACGAGCATTGGGGTGCACGGTGTGCGGCGCTGATGCGGGATGCTGGATTAGGAATGGGCGGCGCCATGGATTTAGTGGGTGCGCCCGGTACGCGCGTGGTCGTGACGATGGAGCATGTCGCAAAGGGGGACAAGCATAAGATACTGGATGCGTGTGAATTGCCGCTGACTGGAATCAAATGCGTGAATCGCATCATTACGGACTTGTGTGTGTTTGATGTGCATCCGGCGCTGGGTCTGACCTTGGTGGAGCTCGCAGAGGGTGTGGATGTGCATGAGGTGAGGAGCAAGACGGGATGTGGGTTTACGGTTGCCGATAAAGTCGGGAGGTTTGCCTGAGTGTGCGTGTGGGTATAAAGTGGGATATGTAATGAGAGGCTATCATATGGTTTCATCCAAATAAAGTGCGTAGCCACGGCAAATGCAAATTGTCAAGCCCACGTTTGACGTGAGTTTCTTGTGTCCATTGAGTATCCAATATGCTGTGTACGGGTAATAGTTGTTATCTTTTGTGTTCCTTGCATGTGGTGCTGACAAGGCATATACATATAATAAATGCAATTCAGACTCAAAGAGAATTGTGAGTAGCAGTATACAGTATACAGTCGAAATCCGCATATTCACAAGTAACATTGCAGCAGCAAGTTGAATAATGATGGTGAAATAGTGATTTGATGATTTACGGTGTGCAAATAAAGTAGATGCAAAGTACTATGATACTAATATGCAAAGCAATACATGATATTAGAATACAAAAGGCTAGTATACATGCTGTCTAGATGCAGCCTCAAGGCACAATGCCAAGTCCCGACAGATAAACCGATTGAAAGAAAGGATGGTTAGCGAATGCACTCAAGTCACGCAACGAGTTGATCAAGGGAAGCTGACCTTTTCCGGATGCTCCTTGGATTGTCCTTGCAGACCATCACACCGGTACCAGTCTTGAGTCCACACCACGTTAGCGTCCTAATACATGATCGACGCCGGGATCCTGCTGCATCACCAGCGTGGATGGCCTCCTAGATATTAGGAAGAGTAATGGAGTAGATAGATTAGTAAAATAGTAGA
>QEAN01000303.1:0-26250 GCA_006535955.1 Synchytrium endobioticum | reverse complement strand
AGATGTTAGAAAGTGTAATGGAGTAGATAGATTAGTAAAATAGTTGATACATCGTCCGTTATCACAACATTTATGCAAACTGGGCTTGTCCACCACATGTCCCACAATCAAAGTCCAAGAGATGAACGCAAAGCAGTTTTTCTATATCGATACGTACTTGGTCTCCGTGAGCTTCCATACGGTTGGCCGGATGACGTTGTCTTTCCTCGACGATGTGAGTTTCCTCCGCATCGTCGACTCGGACGAGACGACCATCCGTCCTCACCCAACATGGCCTGGGTGCACTGGCCATACGTGCGCGTGTTACAGCTGGCATTTGCTCGTTCGTAACGTGCGTGCAGGTCTCGCTTTTAAGTCTCTTTATACAAAGATACACAAAAAAGGCGGGGAGAAAGGAAGGCGGCAGACTGGCATTATATACCACGCACATTCCTTCACGAGAAATAGGAAAGATGCATTGTGTCTATTCTACTGCGTCAGGCCTCTCCAGATGTCTAGTGTATCCAATACAATACGCAATTCGGACTTTGCCTTTAATTGTCTCACGAGTAGTCAACCACGTCAGGTCGTTTTGTCCATTGCGCTGTATAACGTAAAAGGCGACGTATGCAGATTCCATAATACAAAGTCGCTCATGCATTTTTTTGTTGCACGTACCATGACCTATAATATCGACTTCGACCAAAAATTACTAGCCACATCTCGAAGGCGCCAAGCCTCATGCTTTATATTTCTATGTGTACCAAGGTGAACCCATATGCGAACCCATTCATCAACTTAAACTAGCCAGCATCACTGTAGCGGCAGCGATGCTGAATCTAAGCCAAAACCCTCTATAGAGGGCACCTATATGAACCTCTCTTGACTTTCTCAGACTTATCCCGTCGTCATCACTACTATGACTTGTGTACTGACTCCGTGATTTCTTCCTCTTCTCACCCTTCGACACAACTTCCGCATTCCCCTCTTCCGTACATATCCGATACAAACAGTTCCACATGCTAGTATACGGAACTTCACTCCTCCTCACGCAAGTAACAAAATCCCTCCCATTAACATTTCGCTTTATTCGTCTCTGTTGAGCCCATAACCGCCTCCTTACTGTTTCTAATGGCAATGTAATGGCTATTCCTAGCGTTGTCAGTCCCAAATCATACATGGCGTATGTAAATGGTGCCTCGTTCATGGCAATACCAAATACCCGTGCTATTAAAAAGTGGTGGGCTGTCGTGACGAGCGGGTCGATGGTGTTATATAGTATCGCTGGGAGGAGTGATGGACCTGCATAGAAAGCTGATAACCCTTCCTCCTGCGCCACCAGTGATATACAGTTACAGAAGCTCTTGTATTTGCGGTGATACGGGTTGGTTGTCTATTTGCGTTTCCAGTCGTTGTTATAAATCTGAATGTATCTCCATGTTCCATCGACATGTTTCCGTGAACGCAAAACGTTAATACTCGCCTGAACAATCAGCCTACAAGTTCTAGTAAGATTAGTACCTGAACAGAAAGACGCAACAGAAAATATAGCGCATTAAAATTCCAAGTGCTCCGGTACCTTGTCCTCGCTAACTCAAACGGACTCAACAACCATTCTGTAATAACCTGGCTTCCGACAGTAGTAGCTAAAGTCGGCCATGGATTATCTGCATATAATAATGGTATGCCTTCATCCGCGACCTCGAAATAGTCGTTAAGAGCTCCTTCAACAGACGGCTGTATCATGGCATTCAGACAGTCCTTCATCCACTCCGTCCATACGCCTAGAAAACCAGAAATCAGCACCGCATTCCGGATCAACTCAAAATCCGGGTGCGGCGAAAACGTGCCTTTCCAAAGAGCCTGCAATCCCTCCAATCCAATCAACTCGTGCAGCAGTCCGAAGACACTATTAGAATCCGAAGCTGCGAGTTCATAGGGCGGTCTCGTTGGATCGTCATTGTTGAAACTGGATCTAGTCAGATATCCCAGCGAGTCCACTGCTCCCAGTTTTTCTACTGTGAAAACTTGCGGTGAATCCAGCGAGACCTCGGTTTCTGCATCTACTGACGACGAGTCGTCGTCTCCCGGTTGATCATCGTCTTCATCCAGTGACTACAGAATTAGAGAGAAAATTGTAAGCAGAGCCACAATCGTACGGGGCGTGAATCATCGCGCACTTCCATCTTGATACTATCATTGTTATCACGATGCACATGCTGGGCGAACCTTGGATTGTACTGAACAAGCTATATTGGAGACATTCAGCAAAGGGCTCTCGATCGCCACGTCCGATAGGTTGAGCCATTCATTCATTGCTACTAGTACCTGCAATATTGTCCCAACCTAGATTAATTCGTCAACGAGTGTGAGACTCCTCATAGTCTGGCGCCAATACTACTTAATGTTGATGTTTTGACACAACCAATGGCCAACAAAATCAACTCACTTCTAATGGAGACTTTATAGAAAGTACCAACCAATTCGCTATCAAGTTGAATGTATATGTCAGTGGAAGCAGGCCTGGATGAATGTCCGCTCTCAGAAAAACCGAATTATACTTGCAAAATGCGTAATGAACTAGATGATTTGACGTTAGCTTCTACTGTGCGCTGAAAGCCGTGGAGAATAGAATGAGCAAACTGTGCAGACCACGAACCTAGACCGAAATCAGCCAACTCTTCCTCGCTCATGTTATGTCTGTCTTCTTTGGCCGAACCTCGAGCAACGATCGAACTGCACGATTGACACGTGTTTGATAAAACGCCTTTCTCACACTGTCGCGCTGTCTTAGAAATATCGCCATGAGGTTCCGGTGACGAATCGAAGCATATGTGAGTATCAAGTACATTGGGCCTGAAAAACGCAAAAGGCCAACCGCAGAATTACAACATCAGTTCATACTACATAGGATGAAGGTCTACCTCCTCCAATCTACATTTAAAACGTAGGGTAACTCGTCAGTTCCTGCCTACCAAGCCACAAATCAGCGAATTCCCTACATTGAGCCCACTGGTGGATTTTTTCCATAACTTGAGGGAATAAAGCACCAACAGATTCATTAATCAAAGCTTGGAAGTATTGCATGGCTTCTTCTTCACTCAGATCCAACCTAAATTTCTCTTGAACCTATAATGTCGAAGACCTGCATCACCATACCGGAAATCCGCTTGGATACTGTTTGTCAAGTTACCTTCAATACAGCCTTATCAGGCTCAATCGCGATGTCAGGTAAATTGGCATCGGTCATCAGCGCAAACAGGTTCAGGATCAGATTAGCGGACTTCCTGAGCGATTCGAATGCTATGAAGCAGTATGATTTGAATTTCTGGTAGTGTTGACCATTGGTCCCACCCATGGCCTCTACCATTTCTTTACACAGCTTCATTGGTGGTGGGAAGGGCTTGGGATCTCGACCAAGAATGAATCCAAAATCAATGTGGAAGAGGTTGCCTGTGTTGTTACGAGGTCAAGCTAAAGCAGGGCAAAACAGAACTCTTTTTTAACGGAATGCGCGACGATGAATATACCTCCTGGCGTGAGTAACAAATTATCTAAATGGCGATCCCCTATACCCAGCAAATAAGTAATGACTGAATAGCCAGCTAAAGATTGAAGCAGTTTCAGTGCAATGATATTTAGAGTTCCGGTTCCGCGACTGCCCCAAAGTCACGACACATACCACAACTCTTAACATAAGCGTCCATAACAGCTGCATTGATTCCGAATGAACCCGTTGATGCTTCATCCGGATTGTGCTCACGCAAATACATGAGAAGACTGTTGTTGTAGTCTGCTAATATGCTGGCTAACGGTAGCGACGGTATAAACTGTACAAATCCTGTACGGTTGTGGTGATATCAGCCAGTGACTTTGGCAGTGAGAACCACTGCCGTCGCATACCATAATCGGTCCCAGTGGCCAAAACTTTGTACGGAGTTAACTTCACATCTAGATTGAGTTTTCGAAGTAGCTTGTCCATGAGAGTAATCATTTGTACAATTAGTTGATCCTGTCTTAAGTCATCACCGGTTTTAAATATAACCTGGTTTGCAGCATAAATCAGCTTGAAACGGGTTCATAAAAGTTCTCAGGCAGTAGACGCACTGGATATCGACCACCATCCAAACATGAAAATGTCAGCCTTAACGGAAATAAAGCGCTTTTGAAGACGTTTGCTTCCTCTATGTAGATTTGCGTAAGTTAAGGAAGATGCACTGATGCTCGTGGCCTCAACACACCTGGTATGATCCCCGTCACTTGAATATTCGGTTCCAAGGGCAACGGTAATGGCGGAAAAGACAGCAGGTTATTCTTTGAATCAGCAATGATAGCTCGTAGCTTCTCAATCTATGACGACAACATCCGATCCGATGAGAGATGGTAACAGAAAGCGACAGTGGACCTGTCTTATACCTTCTTTGGTCGTGGATCCTTGTTAGCTCGCAAATCTCGAGAAATCTTTGCCAGCGTAGCAACCAAGTCGGCCTGCCGCTTCAACACATCTCTTCTGTGATGACCATCAGGCACCTAATTAGTGAGGGTTATGGATGTGAGAACCAGAGAAAAAAAGTTGGCAAAGGGGATCAAGGATGCTCTTAGACTCACCTCCATCATGGCAGACATGAACTGATACACCACCTTCCCGTACATCCTTCCGACCACTCGATCCTCACATTCGACCATCAAGTACCTACAATTTGTAGTAAGTGACTAATGATGTGAGAACATAGCGATCACAATCTCGCTCACCAATAGAAAGAAATCCCCAGAACTTGATTCTTTATACCACGATCAATCAAAAATTCGGCCAAAGGTGACTCATGTAACTGGGTCTTGTTTCCAATCCCTTCAAACTTCAAGGCTTGGACGAGCTGCAGTAAATAAAGTTGCAGTTCCTACATTTGGCCGGTGCATTCTTAGCGAAAACAAAATGTGGGGTGTTGTCACACGTGTCGCTCGTCAACATTAGTGCGTACCTCATCATCGGCCTTTTTCAACTGCGAAACGGCATATGACCTCACACTTCGATTCTCAAAAGTAGGTCCAAGCAATTCGAGAGCATCCTCTACATCAATTTCTACCCATAAGGACAACAAATCCACCGCTTGCTTGACTTCTACAGCGTCGGACCAGACTACGCATTTCAAGAACTTGGTCAAAGCCTATCCATCACATACAGAGTCAGTATTCGGGTAATAGCGGACCAGAAACCACGTAAGACCTTTTTATCACGGGTGAGATAGAATCTAAACTTCCACAACAAGTCCTTTTCCTGCTTATTCAGTGTTTGCGTTGGTGAATACCGTAGCATTTTCTACTTTGATACTGAGTGAATCTCAAGGGCAACCAGTAACACTAAAATTGAACACCTACATTCAGTTCATCGCGAATCTTTGCATTAGGTTTCAAATCCCGATCAAGTGGTCCGTTTCGGTGACTTCTAGTCAACTTGCGGTGTTTGTTTTCTACAGGATCATCTTGAGTAGCTTCCATTCTAATTGACTCTAAATCGGATATTATGACATAGGTGGAATCTGCGGATCGTAGTGCCATGGGTGGTGGGAGCAAATATTCCTTTTCGCAGAAAACTAGCGGGAAGTCGAATTGCGGGAGGTCAATGTAGAGGAACAAGTGCTTGGTTACCATTGTTTCTTCCTATGATGAAAGTGCATAATGAGATTGTTTCTCGCTCCGTCTAGTAACTGCAACAAGACTACCTGATTTATCCGTTCTATCTCACGGAATGCCAGATGATCCAGCCAGTCTGAATGAACTAGATCCCGTCGATCATATTTTCTCATCAACTAGTGTTCACCAGCTGTTACCCAGGATTCGTTTACCTGTAGGAATAACAACCATAAACATAGAGACACTCCGGTTAGCATGACGCCAAGTACCTTTTCCAGTCGATCCATCTCTGTAGTATTACTGACTTTACTTGGTGTGGTTGTATTCTGATTTCCATCAGCAACCTTGGTTGGCCAGATGAACAACTTGTGCCGTCCCTTTTTCATCGTACTACTACTAGATTGAGTTGTAAGCAATACTGGGTTAAGACGCATGCGTCTGTTTGTCATGACCATACTTGTTTCTGCCGAATAACGAGAAGGTAGCTCCTCCAACTACACTTGGCTGTCGAGGTTTGTAGACATTCCATATGGTAAATGTCAACACGGAGGTGACGGGTAAATCACAGTATGCTATTGGTAAAACGATCCATTCATTCCATCTATGTAGAAAGCATGTATAAAAGGCTTAAGTGGAACAGGGTGACGACGCGACTCACGTCCATTGTGAAGAGAAGGACTTGAAAGCCGTCTTGCTGGGTAGAGTCAGAGGCTTGTTGTCGGCATGTACCTGACAGGTTACGAATAAGTCTGGGCGTCTATGATCGGAAGAACGTGAGGGCCAGGTCATCGGGTAGCGATGAACGACACATCGTCAAACCTTCCATCCCGTGGTTCAGCATGTCGTAGGTATGGGTCTTGCAGCAGGTCAGATATTGGGTTTTGCGGTAGTATCCCTTCTAGTGATGCACTACAAGACTTTGGATATTACAGCTCTGTCCGCATCATCAACGATCGCACAGGTGATTGATCACTTACATTTTGACGTGAAGGAATAGATTCAGATCAGCGGACAGATAGTACGAATAGTCCTTGAATGTTCTGCCCGTCGTATCCATTGTGACTAGCTTGTGGGCCAATGATGCGCTGTGCTCCTTCCACGTTACTTTGCTTGTTTGTCACCCGAGACCTGAATACGAGATGATGCGGCGGTTGGCTCGTCCGACTGCAGCTTTTGGACCATCTGGTGGCACTCGGCTACTGCAGGCTCTCCGTCGCTTACCAAGTGCAGTAGTAGTACAGCATCGAGGTGCAGCCTCACCTGCGGAAGCTGGCCCACATGGAAGGCCATCAAATGTATGTGCGGCGGAGTATCGACTACAGAGTCCTGGTGTACCGCTCTGTCTGATCGCATCCTCGCGATAGCCTGACTTTAGTAGCGATGTGATGGCCCGAGTATTTCAACCATTCAAATGGATCAGAGTGAGTGCATCCACTCGAGATTGCATCCCGTGGCGGCATTGCCATACTCATGCCGGGCCACCTCCTGACTCGATAGTGGCGGATGAACAAGATAGACTCAGCACGGGCTGCCTACGAAAAGTGCTCGCAAGCATTCAAGACCAACGAGACCTTCTTCGTCCAAGGTTCGCCGAGGCAGGCATCGCACAATGTACCACTGCTGGTCTGACCAAGCTCCTGATATACTGTAGAATTGGGACTGAAAGACAATTTCTCATCATGGTTTGCTATAACCGTCCTCCACGTCTGGATATACACTTTGCGGCTCCGTGCTGAGGAAGGCGAAGGCAAAGAACTCAAACAAGAGATTTTTAATCATCTATGGCTAGATACTGAAATCGCATTGCATAAAGCTGGGGTAGGTCTTCCTGGACAGAGTGACTCTACCGGAAACCCTTCACACTTTCTACATGAACCAGGTCAAACGACAATTGAACAAACGCATTCAAAACCTGCTTGGTTCCTATTATGGTCAGACATTGGCTTATGATGAAGGACTAGCTACGAATGATGCTGTATTCGCCGCTGCTTTATGGAGGTAGACGTCAACGGTGATGTTTGGACCAACTCAGACGGCAGACAAAGTCATCATATTGAACATAGGAACGTATTTCAAGCCCAGCAAGTCAAACCAACAAGTGTAGAAGCGCTGCTGACATATGTTAGGAGAAAGCTCCAAACTATGGAGTACGCTGATACGAAAAGTTTACTGGACGGCTCGGCTTTGTAGACCTCTGGTAATGAAACCACCTGTGTTTCGCATTTTATAATACCGTGGCAATACTCTCTCTTCGCGTAATATATATTCATCACAACAACTACAAACGAGGATTAGGAACGAAGTGATTATTAGAGACGTTTAGAAGCAGACAAGGACAATGCCTCAATGTATAATGTTCAGAATGTGCCCATTTGCTGACACAGGATCGATTTTTCCAGGAAGTACGTCGTTTATCCCGAATATTCCAATTTAGCAAATTGATTGTACTCTGAGTGTCCTGTGCACTTGCGTGCTGCCATTCGCGTCTGTTCTCTTCTGTTCTGAATTGGAAATATATAGTTCATGAAAGTGTCCAAACTTCTAAAAGTCTCCAGTGAAAAAATTACCATGCAAGGGTTACATGTGGATTTTGTGTAGGAAAAGTGCCCACAAGCACGTTCTATGACATGAGAATTTACCTCAACTCTTACAACACTAGGAGGCAGCCTATCCAAGACATATACTATATCTAGCCGAACCAACATGCTATAAGGGATCCTGCAGCTAAAGACTTTACAAACACACTCAAACTATTACTAAATACCTGACCACTAGCATCGCTCGTCCCCAGAACCGTCACAACATGCGAACTAGCACCGTCGTCGCTCGGTATCGGTGATGGGGCAGAAGATAGGGGTGACGGTATTACTGTGGACTTTGCCCATATGAATGGTATATTAGATTCTGCTGCTCGTAGATCAGCTAAAAAGGCTGGGAACACGTTGTTTGGATTGCTTTGGTTTAAGACTTGAAAGTCACGATACGTGTCATCCTCCTTTTTACGGAATTCGAAAAGGCCCCACAATTTGATACGTGGGAATTGCTGTAGTAGGGACCTCGAAGTTACTGTTTGGTTCCACCAACTTTGTTTTATAGCTATCATGACGAGTGACGTCTGTTGGATGTCTGGAACCACTGTAGACCCAAAAGCAACGTACCCAGTTCACCGGGTCCTGGCGGGACTGATAGTAGAAGAGACCCTGCTGGCTGCGTAGCAAAGAATGTACTGCTGCATTCTGAGCACTATGGGTAAAATGCGAAGCTTTAGCAATTCATGCATGAACCATGGCAAACGGCGCAGAGATGCCTACAGCAAATGGCTTGTTGTGTCCCTCAACATAGATTTTGTAAAAATCGAAAGTACTATTGGTATATTAGCGTGAGTGACGCAAACCCCTAAATAGCCCCCCAAAACAGTACTTGCCCAAACCCTCCCATAGTTTGTACAAACCAAGAGCTTGGTGGTACAACGTTTGTGTGGTATGGATATCTGATGCCATAATAATACAATGACAGTCCTACCCAATCGACACTACGTGACAGGAACGTGTCAGTTCACGTTTAGCGACTATCTGGCTTTTCAGAAAAATAGGACGCACTAGGCATCACCAGGATAAAAGGGCCCATAGGGATCATCGGTACCGTTAACGATTCCATCATTGTTGGTGTCCATCAATTGAAAATCTTGTGGGGTCACCCAATTAGCCAGAGCAAAGCCACCCGTTCCCCGAACATTAGGAGACCATACAAAAGCAGTAGCTGGAGCTTGCACACGAACAGCTGTTGCTACCCTCCGCCAGAATGTGATGTAAGTTGATGGTTTTTGGCCCTAAGCGATGAGAGCGTGGTGAGTGTCGAGGGGCGGATATGACGTCCTATGATGCTTACCCATGGATACCAGCCCCCATTCATTTCAGGAGCCAGTCTCAGGAATACCTTCCTACCAGCAGCATTCAGTTGCTTGCACTGAGCAGCGAGAGCGCGAATATCATCATCAGTCACCGCATCCATGTCCCCGGCTAAGAATGGATAAATCGTGAGGAATATCATTGCATCCGAGTTTGTGGATTCCACCTAAAAGTAGGGTGTAGTGTTGGCAGTGTAAGCCGCAACATAGCAATGTGATGTAATGTAATGTAATGTAATGCGATGCATGTATGCATGTATGTATGTACCAGTGTTGTGTTCATTTTTGTCTCAATGCCGATATTGACTGATATGTTGGGAGTTCCGGACATTGATAAGGTTGGGATATTTTGGGCGAAATGCCATATTGGTATATTTCTACATTGTGCACGACGTATTACACAGGAAGCGCATCCCTACCAGTTAACCAATTTGAAGGAATTACCTTGCCAGCCTCTCGTTTATCTTTGAAGGAGAATCCGCTTGATGTGCCGCGACTTCGGTATCAGGCTATTAGATTGGTGCAGACATGTGAATGAAATGCCATCCAGTGCTTAGCATCTCGAGGCACGGCATCGGTGTGGACGGCTTGGCGGAATGTAATACGACTATATGGCCATACGTACCCAGACCATTACATATACACCGTTCCGTGGTTCCAGTAATGCCAAGGAACTTGCTTCCACACCAGGTGCGGCTGTGATGACCATGCATGACGAGAACACTATGCAGAGGATAAAGAGCCTCGCTTTGACTATGTGATGACCATGTATTCGATATGCGTCCATCCGTATTCTTCAATTGGGTACGGATGGCGGCTGTGGTAGGTCTCGTTGAATGTGCTACGTTTGGAGATCCGGATCCGGAGAGATGAACGGATGGATGGGACAGATGCGGGGATACTAGACGCAGGTCAGGGAGCTTGGAATATGCGCATGTCTAGACATACTACTTATGAAGCAGCTGTACCAGCCAATCTCTCTGCTTGCTGATTGGGACAAGCGTTTGACCGTTTGGCAATAATTGTGGAAGAGAAAACGAGGCGGGTTAGAGGCCGCGTGGATGGCCGCTGAAGTGGCTGATGCGCATCGTGCGAGTTCCATCATGGGAGGCCGTGGGCGGAGAAAAAGGAATGGGCTGGTACCTCCGAACACGCCGCTTCAGATATATAATCGACATCAGTACCGAGGACAGCGGGTAGCGTGCTCGTTTGCGTATGCTGCACGTTTTGAGGTTCTGCTTGTGAGAGCCCCACAGCCCCGCATGCCTATGCCGGCACGCCACATCCGTGTTGGTTCATATATTTGGTGACACATCGTTTGTACACACAGCTGAATACACATCCATCGCATCGCGAGCACATCTATCAGTTACCTCTGCGCCAATCGTCCTAATAACTACTCCAACAGCCATTACACTGCTCCATGTTCGACCCATTCTAGTTCTGAGCAGGCCGCGACGTGTAGGGACGCCTTGGAGTCGTACGAGACCCATCTCCTATGCTATGCTATGCTATGCTGTGCTATGCTATGGTTGGGTTGGGCCTTTTGGAGTTCGAGCTTGCATAGCATAGGATGCGAACCATGCAACATCGCGAAGCAGAACATCACATCCAAGTCAGACAATGCATATGTAGGCGCTGCTCGATTCATCGTCATTTATCTGCATTTAGCTGCTCTTGCCTTGCTTATCGTCTCCAGTTTTGGAGTCCATCCGCTAACTCGTCACTCCGCTATCTAGTGACACTTTCACACAACAAGGGAGCTTGCGCTGCGCGATATGGCCCAATACGGTACAACGTATATCGTTTCTCCTTCTACTTTCCCTATGGGTCTGCCGAATTCGTGAGGTCATTCATTCATCCCCGCTGTACCTGCCGATCCGTGCGTGGGTGAAGGCACGGTATTTGGCTACACCTCGTCAGACGTAAGCACTGCTTGATTCATTGCCATTTGCTTGGCCTTATCCAAACATTCGTCCAAACTCCACGATGAGATGATGGATAATGAGTTGAGTAGGAGTTGGGGCGTCATCATCGCAGATCACGGATTTCGCCGTCCAGCTCATCACCAGAGCTGAGCTTAGGAGAGAGCCAGCCCGCTTGCGCAGAGGAGCAAAAGAAGAGAATGACGGACTCGCCTCGCTCGTCTCTAGGACCTCCACCCCGCCCATCATTGGCTCAACAATGTGGAAACATCATACAAGCCCTCTACTCATTACACTTCGACCACTACCTGTTCCCATGTGCCATTACCGACTTGATTGAACCCGTATCTACTCTATGGGATTGCCTACGACTAGGTGCCCCCTTATGTGAACTGTACAACGGGCTAGGGCTAAAGCCTGAACTAGCCGTCCCCGATGTCTCTGACGTGCCCCAAGGTGGTGCCAACAACCACAAATGTAAAGCCGCCACCTACAAGTTTCTTGTCGCTTGTAAAGATCATCTGTCTTTGGAGGATGACCAAAGATTCGATCTAAGGGACTTGTACAATGATGATACCAATGGACTGGTCAAGGTGTGTACTAAAAGCTTCCGCCAAAACAATACCCGCGAACTTCAATTACTCACAACCTACTGACTCTTCCTAGGTCTTGAAGACTGTAGAAATTATATTGGCCAAGCTAGCTCACCGGACTCGCGCACTTCAACGAAGGTCTCTCCCTGCCCCCCTCGCTGTCCCATCGGATGCTCCGTCACCACGTCATAGTGGCAAATTAGATTCCAGGCACCTTGTCATATCCGAACTTTTGCAGACAGAACGATCCTATATCTACTCACTCGAAGAGTTACAATCATACCAGAACATGGTATGTCAGAGAAAGCTACTGAGTACGGACGTAGTCGGGACTATATTCGCCAATTTAGGTGATTTGCTAGATTTTCAGAGAAAGTTCCTTGTACAGCTGGAATCCTGCTTGTCGAGAAGTAGAGACGAACAAAGGATTGGCAGGGTCTTTCTGGAAAATGCAGTCGGTTTTAGAGTATATGGGCCGTATTGTATCAATTACATGGATGTCAATGAGAAATTACCGTTGCATACTGGTGCCTTACAGGTATGTATTTCACTGGCGTGTGCCATTTTCATTCGGGCAATAGTGTGGTGGGGAGTGCTGAGGCCAAAGTACTATAGCCCTTGGCGAATATCATAGAACCGACAAGAGGCCTACCATCCCACCTCATCAAGCCCGTTCAACGTCTGGCCAAGTATCCTCTCCTACTTAAACAGTTGATCACGTTCAGCGAAGGAACAGGTTACCCATACATTGAGGAATTAGGAAGAGCCGAGAAATGCTGCAGCGGAATAGCGGAAATGATAAATGAAGCTCAGCGGATGGAAGAACTGAGGAGGTTGAGAGATAAGCTTACAGAGTCCCTTGAAGATTGGAAGGTTCGTTGCCAATCCTGCCACAAGTGCAGGCAAAGCCCCAACAACAAGATACTCTATAGGGTCTCGATATACGAGACTTTGGTGACTTACAACTGGCTGACAAGTTTCTAATGGAGTCCCATGATATTGAACGGGAATATCATTTATTCCTGTTTGACAAGATATTTGTGTGTTGTAAGGAAGTTCCTGGTCAGACAAGGCAGCCAAAGAAAGCCGCTGGGAGTCGAACTAATGTAAGTTAGTTGGTATCGTTTTCTTTGGGAGTAGATGCACGATGTGAAATATCGTTGGCTTTTTGGTTCGAGCGTGTTGAGGATCTACCGGGACATGTGCTTGAGAGCATGAACTGATATACCATGTCCATGACATTAATAGAGCACGGAAGCAGTTGAAAAGTTCAGACTGAAAGGAAATATTTACATTCAGTCCATCGTTGCAGTGAAAGATACCACGTCGGGTTTCCGGGTACACTGGCAAGATGGGCCAGAAATGGAAACATTTTCAGTCAAAGTCCTGAATGGTGAGCAGAAAAAGTTATGGATGGAAAGGTTGATCAAGTTAGTTGTGGCCGCCAAGAGATCATCGACTGATCGAACTATTAAGTACACAAGACGAAGGGAGTCGTTGATTCCAAAGGAATCATAAAAATAGCACTATTTGTTGCACTCGTGGTAAGAACGGTCATATCAGCCCAAATTGCATATTGAATAAAGCTGCAAAATCTACCAATTGCACGAAATCGTCTACAAGTGTTGTTTGGTACGTCTGAAAAAAAGATAAGGCTATAATTCGGAGACTTTCTATTAGACAGGAATGAAGTTATATGGATCCAACGGGAAATGAAGGCGCTAGAGAAACTAGATAAGGTACAATCTTGTCAGAGTTTACTAACACAATCAGCACCCCTACGGTTGGTCTTCCTAAAAATTTCCGTTGGACAACTCCTATCGGCTAACGTCTGATTTTTAGGCATGTAACTCAACAAACATTACAAGGAATTTCCAGTTCCCATTACCACATATACCAACCATATTACGAGCAATGAGCAAATACTGAGCACCAGAGCAAAAAATGGGCAGTAATGTCCAAAGCGCTGGAGTCACGGCAATTGACATGTTAAGGATATTATAGAATGAGTGGGCACAGGGGATGTTGAATACCTCGTGACGGAATGTGACGACAGTTTCATAAGTGTGCTAATATAGAAGCAGATTTCATTGTATATGAAGTTGCAGTATTGATATACTCCAGAGTCACACATGGGGCCGGCATGATGGGGGCTGCAGCAGACGGTTCGTGGCATTTATGGTTCGCTGTCCGATGCCACTATATGGTTACACCACTAGCCAGTCCAAACATCCGGGAGACTGCGTGCGCTCTCTACCACTACCGCAGCCGCAAAGGACCGATCGCGAACGCAAGCGCAACACTGCAGGCAGCAAGCCAATGCTCTTCAAACGCAGCTAGCGCCGTAGCCATGACTGCCAGAGACGACGAGTCTGCGTTTGCCGTGGACGGCACTGATCACTACACTGAGCACGACGCCACGTCGCCATTGCTAGCCTCTGCGGCGCCTCCGCCACGCACATCAACCACATCCTCGTCAACTGCCACCCTGTCGCCTGCCAGGAACAGCATCAGCCATGCTATAGACAATACCCATGGTCTGCGAGATCCTATTTCCAATATGCTCCCTCATGCCAGTACAACCACCACGACTACCACGACCACCACTTCGACAGCCACCACATCAACCGCTACCATCTTGACCCAGGATATCGGTGCCGCATACTCATTCAGTCATGACCATCTGTCTTCAGCCCCAAGGCAGAGTACTACTACAACCGTCAATGTTGTCTCTAGCAGACCCTATGGTGCCGCTGCTTCCGGATCTAGTGCTGCTGCGTTGCCTCCTACTCCAACGACACCACATTCTGCATCACGCACTAAAGGCAGAACACATTCTGTACATGCCAACTCATTGCCTGAGCTGCTTTTGCACCATAATCATAACAGTAATATAGAACATCCCCCCGGGAATAATGGCCATAGCTGCCCCGAAGCCAGTCGGGCCTCGGCCGACCCTAATCAACCGCGGTCGCTGTCACTGGAGCCTGAAGATTACGCTGTGCTCAAGGGCCACCCCATGTCATCCTTCCCAATAAGAGTTTTTGCTCCTCTCACAGCCGACCATGAAATACCACACAATAATGCGAACGGCAGCGCAACTAATAGAAGCTTGTGTAAAAGTCTACCTAGATTTTCCCTCCCAAATATTTCACTGTCACCAACACGACAATCGGTTCCTCCTCCCCATTCATACGTGCATATCAATCACCAGAGCAGCAATATTTCTCATGCACAGGATTCAGAACCCCATCTGCAGCAGCAATACCAATCCCAACAACTTCTGTCGTCACCAACAGTTCAACAAGAAGAGAGCAGCGCAGGTCAAGGTACTGATGATGAAAATGACGACTCTGCTGATGATTGGGTAGACATGTCGATTGAAATAGATTTTATTGCCATCGAACACCATATAATGGCTGCAGGACTGCAACATCCGAGAGCTTGTCCTGTCGCGACCGGATCACCTAGACTACGACCGGCCACTTTCGGTCGGAGGAGTGGCTACGGTATCAATAACGACAATCTCATACGCAAGGTAAATCATTTCGTCCGCCAACTTTTCCTCGTGTGTGCTGTGATGCTGCAAGGGAGAGTCTGAGAGTGACGCATCTGCATTCTTGACATATCACCGCTCACTATAGATATACAGCCAAGAGAAGGATGAGCGATTTGTATTCTACTCGGAAAAAACCGGTGTCTTGAAAGCTAATGCTTTTGAAGCGATTGACTTTGCCAAATTCGATCAACCGATCGCTGACATACTACGATGCTCAACATTCTGGCTTGACATCACGGAACCGTCGCATCAAGAATTAAACAGTCTCTGCAAAGTGAGCATAACGGTTTTGGCAACTGTAAGATACAACTGCCATACTTATTAGATGCCGTCACACACCTAGTTGTTCAACATCCATGCCTTGACAGAAGAAGACATAGAGTCGGACGAGATCAGAGAAAAGTGTGAAGTCTTTAGAAATTACTACTTCGTGGTGTTTAGAACATTCGAGCAACATGAAATAGCTTTCTTGAGGCCTATTCAGATGTTCATTGTTGTCTTTCGTGAATGTGTCTTGTCCGTATGTATCTACATTCTGTATTAGTTGCTATCAGAATGATTTGCAATAGGGGTCGGATGTTGACTCCAATCAAGCAATAGTTTCATCATCGACCTGTACCCCATACAATCAATGTGTTGAAACGTATAGAACAACTGAGGCCGTATGGAATGACGATCTCTCCAGGTGAGAGTTGTTGTCTTGACATCAAGCAGCGCTGCCGGTCATCCAGATTCTCATTCAACAGTACATAGAATGGATATCGTACGCAATAATTGACGACGTAACAGACTTCTTCCAGCCATTACTCCGCTACACAGAACTCGAAGTAGATACTATAGACGATCTAGTGCTGATTCTGAAAGAATCGGAGCAGTCAGACATGTTACAACGTATCGGCCATGCCAGAAAGAATGTAAATCAGCTGCTGAGATTGCTGGCTACAAAGCCTGATGTTCTAAAGACTATCATAAAGAGATGTGGCGAGAGGATGGCCCCTGGTAGTGAGACTGTGCTGTATCTTGGTGATATTCAAGGTATTTCAATGCTAATGCGTGGAATGATCAGTACTTAATCATGACTCGACTCGGAATGTAGACCACATATTAACCATGCTCCAGAATGTGTTCCACTACGAAACAACGATTTCCCGCTCCCATTCCAACTATCTGGCTTCCATCACTATTGAGATAACTCAAGCATCCAACAAGACGAACGACGTTGTGATGCGAATGACTGCTCTAGCATCAGTCTTGATTCCATTGAATGTAATCACTGGATTATGGGGGATGAATGTTTTTGTACCAGGACAAGGGCAGGACAATTATTACTGGTTTTTCGGCATCGTTACTTGTATGGCAGTGATTGCAGGAACTAGCTTTTGGTTGGTTCGACGGCATAATGTTCTATAGGGGAGAAATGAGGTTGATGTGTAAATGGTGTAAATAGATGGAGGGGCTTTTGGGAATATTGGTATCTCATGTCAAACAAATACCTGCATTTTTGTATTTGGTGACCCAAAGTATTTATTAGCATTTACATATCTAGACATACTGTAACGAATCTACGCGAGAGCATTGTTGTGCAAGCTCTGAGGGTCACTGTTGTACATAACATCGACACACAGACTTGACAACAATGCAACAAAGGCGTAGACAACACAAGTCGAGGGTGGAACTACACTTGAGCAAGTAGTTAGATACTATGTGAGTATCTGGTGGGACTGTGGCTCCATATCGCATTGAGGCGATATGTTTAAAACTACAACACAATGGGTTGTATTATTACACTCCCAGTGTATTCTTTCAAACAACAGGCCCCTATTCGACCATCGAGGTGTTAGCAACCAAACAACATCATGGAACTTGCATCATGGAAATGATTCCACTTACGTAGGCCACTTTTTCGCAGCTTTTCACACCGCCTAGCGAGTCTTTCGACTCTTACTCGGGCCACCCCGGGATGTACCACCTTCATCAGCCTTCCGCTTCATAGGGGCATTCTTGTCCTTGGAGGGAGGCTTCAGGTAGGTTGGCCGTTCATCATGTTCCAGGTACCCCCTGACAATATTGACCATATTGTCAGCTGCCATCACATCTCTGTGATACCACTTGTTGCAACCACGGCAATACAAGCGGCGCATAGCTGGCATCTCCATAAACTCCTCGCAACAGGGGCACTTCTTGGATGTATAATACTCATTGACCCCCACAATGGTATATCCAAGAGGCCGGAGCTTGCGGATGAGGTACCTGGTAAACATGACGTGGCGAGACTTGTTGGAGCTAAAGTCTCCCATCCCTATGGCAACTATAGCCTTCTTCCCACCCGATAGTTTATGACCCATCGACTCGCCCACCATTTTGACGATGCCCTCCAACACCCTATCTAGCTCGCCCCGTTTTGCTTTATCAGCATCCCACCGCTTCCTCTTGTACTTCGTGGAGCTATAGTACGCACGCGCTATGTCATATGATATGACAAAGCGTTCGAGGAACACAGCCCAAGTCTCCTGGTCAGACTTGGTGCACTCCCGTTCGGCTGTGCAAATGGCTTCCGGCTTGTCGGCCTCCAGCCAATCTCTGTAACGCCGTTCGGGTTCGGCAAGGGATTTTCTGGTGACGGCTAAATTACGTCGTTGGTCAGGGTGGTTGGGGTCGAAGGCTACAACACCTGCAATGCAGGTCGCCCCGGGATCTATCGCTATAATCCAGGCATCTTGGTGGGTCGATCGCAAGGTCTTGTTGTGGAAGATGTTGGGTAGGTTGATGGCATCTTCCACCTTGCGATCGGGTGGTGGCGGCTTGCTGGTGGTGTCGATCCACAGAAGAGACAAGACCAAGCCATTTGTCTTGAAGCTGGGTGTGCGGACGTAGCGACGCGGGCTATCGTCCAGCACATATCTGCTCTTGGCAAGCATTTCCGGAGGCAACAGAAACACCTCGTCCAGCAGGCGGCCTTTAGAGGGATTCTTCATAAAAGCCGCTCTTGTTGCTATCTTGCCAATTTTAGGACCGACACCAGCCACCTCTTGCACAGTCTTTTGGAAGGACCTACATGAATATGATGTGAGACAAGGTTTTGGAAGGCTGAAACAGAAGTAGGTCAACAAATAAAAGCAAATACTCACGGAATGTCAAAGAGTAAATCAAATAGACACTCCTCGCTCATCGTCACATATCCGTCTCCAAAGACGTGTGCGGAACGATAGACCAACGGTAGGGGCCTGGTAGCAACCTATTTATCTTATAGAACACCTGTACCGATGGTGGAGGACTTGATGAATCATCTTCCAGGGAAGCGTCCACCCAGGCTTCTATTTCTTCTATAGCCTGCTTTCCCTCCTCTCCCACCACCTCCACTACACGTTCCTTCAGTAGTGGTAGCATTCCAACGATTTGGTTGCTAAATACGCTGCCCATATCAGCTGCTACCTTCTTTATCAATACCGTCAGCATTGGGATCTTGATAGTGTCTGGCCAAGACAGGTTCTCTAGGAACTCATCGCCCCAGAGCTTCTACTTTTTCAAGGATGGGCAAATGCTCGGATCCCACACGAGCACCTATATTCCCGTCAATTATCACCCTAAGGAGGTTCTGCCAGTAGGTAGCACCCCCCCTTCCCCCCATGGGTCAGTTGCAGCAGTAGATGTGTATCTTGGTTGCTACTACAGATACCATCTATGAGCATTTCCGTGGCTCTTTCTGCTATAGCCCTAGCTCTATTTACTATGCCGACAGCATCATTGATGCGTCTGGCAGTGATCTCTTTCTGGTCGATACAAATGTGACCTCGGAGATGGCCAACGTGGATGGTCCTATATATATATCCACCGCACCTCTGGGAGAGAGATGCGATGGCTCTGGTCGCATCGGTGAAGTTTTTCTTCGGCGTTCCTTGATCAGAATCGTCCTTCACGATCTTTCTGCTACCACGACCAGAGGGTGCACGCTTAGCCTTTGCATTACTAGTTCTGCATTCTACAAGAGTACAATGATACAGGATTCCGTCTGTCATGCGCATTCGTTCTTCACTCTCAGGCCCTACCCCCGAATGCATGTCTCGCCAGCGCCTTTTCACTTATCGCAATTGGGTGGAAGCCTCGTGAGATAACAGTGCTTAGACACAATACAATTCTCTTGTAGTGTCATCATATCCCTCGTGAGCGCGCATTGCCGGTGGACATAACGCGCAACAGAAAGTAATCGACAAGCGCCGACCCACGGACGGTTGCTAATGTCCGTGGGTCGGGTCGGGTTGGGTGTTTGTACGCTCAATAGTTGATGTTTGGACGTTGTCGGCGGGATCCATGTAGAAACCAGAACGACTTTAGAAGTAATCGTGATTTGACTGACAGATACGAGAGTGAAAGACTGACCATTGCAAAGTAGCATCTACGGTACGGTGTATCAGTCTCAACCCACCTCAAAGCACCATGGTTTGTGTCTTCATCGTGTCTAATGTGTCAGTCAACCTGAAGTGACGATCAAGTGCTAATCAATCATGATGAAACCTTTGTGCTAGGACATTCCATCGCTGGTCTGCGAATTCTTTCTCAGTCCCAATACTTCCATCGAGAGGAAGCAGCACATCGAACGGACATTAACTGGATGGAAGTCCAGCCCTGATGCCTACAGGCTGGCACTACCTTTTATCTTATCAGATGGGGTAGATCCGCATGTATCTTGGTTTGGACTGTCAGTGTATGAAGTATGAATTTTTTCCGTGCCTGTCCACCCGCTGATGTGGGATACCAACCCAACCATCGCTACAATTGGTAGAGCTTGATGACAAAATGGAGTCAAATAGATGCATCAGAGAGAAGGAGTATCAGGTCCATGTTCTGGGACAAGCTCATAAGTCAGCACAGGACTATGCCCCCATTCCTGCTGAACAAAGTGTGTTGCTTAATGTTAATATTGATGACAGGCCATGAACTTGTGACTGACAGGTCATCACTGCCAGATGGTGAAGCTGGTAGTGGATATAGCAAAACAAGAATTCCCTCACGAATATCCAGATTTTTTTGGTAGTATCTATGCTCTGAAAGCATCTTCCATAACATTATGTTTGACCTTGCTCAAAACTATTGCTGAAGAGTTCTCTCAAACTGGAAGACGTAGGTATTGCTATTCGTCTCGGCCGCTCTTGCGTTTTGAAGCCCCTGACCTTTTTTGAATGTAGAGGACGTGTCAGCAGCTCGAAAGAACGAATTGATCCAGGTAATCAAACAAGAAATTCCTAATGTATTATCAATAGCAGTTGAAGTATTATTACATACATATCAGACACTGGTGATACTATCATCAACGATTACACCATCGGGCTCTCCATTACCAGAGTCTGCATTTACAGATGGCATGAGTATGTTTTCACCACGAAAACTACCGGGCGGGAATTCGTTTCCCTCCATCGGCATGTCGCCATCACGACCACGCAACTCCCTGTTCAGTCAAGATTTGTTTGTGCATGGTGGTAGAATAACGCCTCGAAATGCAACGAATTCAGGATTAGCATTAGAAATTATACAGACGTTATTAGCGATCATACCGCTCGAAGTCAGTACAAGTAGTTACCTAATGGATACTATTGATGTTCTATACAAGTTCGCTCAGTTGAACGATGAAGCTACTGTAGCTTTAGGAACCTTGGCTATAGCTTGTCTCAATGAACTCATGTCCAGAAATTACGTACCTCCCGGACAATTTGTGGACTTCATACTGAATATTTCGGTACATATGGGAGAAGTAATGCGGTTTCTGACTGATGAATCACCTCTATCTACGTTACCCAGATTGTCTGACATTGATGAGATGTACGCATTGTTCATGTTTGAGAATGAGCCAAACTGAGCATTATTGAAATAGGTACAAGAGCAAGTGCATAGAGTTTATACAGCACTTCATGAGTCAGCATTTCGCTCGTGCACAAGGACAGTTCCCTGTTGAATCATTCTTGGAGTTGCTGTACAAGTTCACCTTTCTTCAGGTATACTATGATTCTGTTGCTATTTCCCCCCTTTTTCTCTGAATGTCTTTACGTCCACTATAGACGTCTGCTGATGGATTTCAGTCGTGCCTCAGGATATGGGATGATTTCTTAGATTTCCTATCTGCGCAAAAAGAGAATGCCAATACTCATAGGCAGGTTTCACCGTTTTCTAGAGTGTATACCAAGCACCAGCCGTAATAACATTCTTGCATTACACAAGCTTAGCAGGTATCAAGAATCCGTGTACCGTCTGGTGCAGGCCGTGGCGAAAAGATGCCGACATTCCGAGAATAACACTGAGTTAGAAGAATTGTCAGAACGTACAGAAACCGACGAACATGCTCCACAAACGATTACTGCCTTGAATGTATTCAGAAATCATTGTGCTGATGTCATTGCCAAGGCAGCTGAGTTGTATCCGACTTATGTGCTGCAGTATTTGTTTTCATTGCTTGAGTCAGACGTGGATTCATTGGTGTCCCAAACTTTGCATACAGACGACCTATGTACAACCATACGAGATCTGACCTCATTATGTATATTCTTTGGCCGATTTGGATCACTGTTCACTGGCTCTGCGGAGGCGGCTAGTAGTGCGACCGTGATATTTGATAAAATACTAATCTTGCTGCAGGCGGTACAACCGATTGCCAATGCTTCCAGTGTCGTTGGGAAAGCTGGTATTGATCTGTGAGTGAAGATCTTGCAATGCTTGATATTTTGGGACACCAACTAACATTGTCCGGATAGGGAAAAGGAACTTTTTCACATGCTAATCTTGAATATACATTGGATATCACTCGTCAATAGTTTGACTCGAGATCATACCAAGGGAGCGTCACAGTTCAAATCGTTCGTTGGGAGGATGGTTTCAATGTCTTTAATGTCACTGTCTCAGCAGGTAGGTATTCGGTTATCACCACTTCTGATCTTGGTGAGACGTTGAAGCCCGCCATGTAATAGATACCGGATGTCCATTTTTCCGGATCATCATTCATGGTGTCGCTGACAAGAACTGTCCGACCAAACATCATGGAAGAACCAGACCTAGTCAGCTTTCTACGAAATGTAAATTCGCTTGGCTCATCCCTCCGTAAGGATGTCCTCAGAAATGTCTACATTTTCATCACCAAGTGAGTCATAAGCCAGATCAAGCTTAGATTCAACACTCATTACGTGTTCTCTCTACTCATAGCCTTTTTGCATTACCTCCCACTGCAAAGATTGATGAAAGTGAATGGGCGTCCAGAGCTGACATGTTTTCAAGATTCTGTACTGGATTCATGAACCCTATACTTACAAATGGGGGTCAAGTGACAGGTACATCCATGCGACTAGGATTGTCGAAGGTGCCTGTTCTTACATCGAGTACAAAACAGACAGAGCGCAACTGATGCATGTGCTAAATTGTCTGACTGCTATATTCCAAGCAGTCAAAGACGAAGGTACCTCGTCCAAACTCGTTGTATTACAAGCTGTTGCATCATTTATACCGCATCTGCCGAATTTGTTGGCTGCATTTGCGAATGATATGGGTACGTCGCCTTCATCGAGTTGGAAGTATCGCTGGTTCCAGTAACATCCGCATGCAGAGGTCTTACCACTTCTTTGGGAAACAGTCCTCAACCTCTTCCTCTCATTATCCAGACAATTGTCCAGAACAGATAACGCAGAGGGTATGACGGCTATATTACAAGCGGTGTTACAACAAACTGCAACTATAGCAGCAAACACTAATGTACCTCCAGTTGTTATCGGCGAGATGGTGACCAGGTAGGCGGTCTAGAAGTACTTTATTCCTTACTATGGAAACTATATGGAACTAACTCCTTAGTTTATTAGTTTATGTAACCTGTTTCTGGTAATAGTTGAAGATTCTACAAGAATGACCACGCGCTTCCTGCCGGATATCATTGCCTCTGCAGTGTATACTGTATACCCTAAGTATTTGAATTCTGATGTACGTAAGTTTATGGCACTTTGTCTCATTGTCGCTCGCATCACTCGCACATCGCATACGAGTAGATTGACGCATTAGCATCTGCACGAACAACCTTCTTTGAACTAGTGTCCCAGATTCTGTGGAATCATTGGAAATATTTCTTTGGAAGTCAAGTTAACCGGCTACTGGGCAAGGCTGCTAATAACAATGCAAACGATGACGAGAGTAAACACCGTGGGGAATTTAATGCGCTGATACAAGTACGCATTGAGGCTGTCCACTCATCGCTCTGTTGTCGTGAGCGATCGGGCCAACTATGAATCAGAACTTTAGGTCATTGCAGAATCCTTCAGACATTCAGATATATCAGTCATCAAACAGAATCTGCGTCTCCTGGAATCGCTGAACGAGAAGTGTCAACTCTACACTAAAGTACGTCCCGCTGTTTTACCCGAACAGGGCTGAAACGCTGACCGTTTAGATCCAAGATGACTTCCTCATACCATTCCACCTCCTCTTTCTGTCCATGCTCATATCTCGATCACATGACTTCCTTCGAGAAGATATCGTCACTCAAGTACTCGCACCAATGATACTGGTTGATCTGAACAAGTGGAAGTCTGAAAGTGTGCCCAGATTTCTAGGAGAGTACTGTACTGGGCGAATGAGGACTGAGGATGAGAGAATATTGGCATCGTATCTAGTCAATATACGAGTGGGCTTCCTGATGGTGTTGAGCTTTTCTAACTTGCGGTGAGTAGCGGGTAACTGACATTTGCTTCTACGGTAACTAGGATCAATTATCTTGCGTTGAAAACTTGAGCTACCTTGTAAATGACTATAGCTACTTCACTAGTCGTTAAATGTAGGTAAATGGGCGAAGGTGGTTGCTTTGTCGTGCAGGGAGGCGGCGAGAGATGGGTTGTCGCGGATCCAGTATGGCATTTTGGCCATGGTTTGGTGGATGTAAGAGTGCGGGAAAATGTATGGGGTGGGATTTGTATCTTTGGATTAATAGCTTTGTGGGTGTGTAACATACCTAGTCGGGTTCGTGTCAGGCAGTCAACGATAAATTTGATGACAGTCCTTCCTATAGATGACCTTGACCTTATGGTTGGACTATTATACGTGTTATACGTGGTTGTTGTCAATGACATGCCACGTGCCGCCGGGTGTGCAAATATAAAAGGACACCTTGTCGTCCATTTCCCTTAACCATACTTCCACTTATTGGGTGCCGCGCTTTTTGAACGTGTATCGTTTAGTAAGGGACACTTTTTGACGAATAACGCTAACACCTCATATTCAACAACTTATAGCTCAATCTTATCGTTTGTTGCAGTTGATTTGATTTCGTTTATGACCGATAGTGATAAAACGACCACACACCAATAGGATAATCCTTGTAACAATGACCTACGCAAGTGAAATCAATTGATCAGATGTTGTTTGGTTGCTAACACTGCATCTTTTGCAATTCCTAAGGGTCTAGGATGTGCCATTTCATATACAAGCAGTCCTGGATGACCATGAATCCTTTCTGTCGTTGCTATATGTGTTGCCACTACTGCCGGTATTGCTGCTAGTATTCCACGAGCGAGCGTTTGCTTGGTTTACCGCGAATGATGATGGTGATGATACCGTTTTTCGTCGAGCATTGTTGCCAGCAATCACTTTTTCAAAGAATTTACACTTGGACATACATATTCAACTCTTGTAATCGTTTTAGGAACCGTTTGATAGTGGATGTGTTTCCGTACCGATGCAACCGTTTTGATGAGAAATACGTTTACTAGCTATCCTTCCTTCAAACCGTCCTTACACAGCTCGTTTAAAAATCGCAGCATATGTCTTGGGCCTTGTTTTGGAACAAAAAGCACGAATAATGGCTCGAATTCCTTGATTCGGATGTTATTATATGCCCACCTCCTATCCTATTTAGCATACGAGTCACCTCCTGCTAGGGATTTCATCAATTCTCTCAATGGAGGAAGTGTGTAACGTCCCTTTGTGCAGCTGTTTGAATCACGATAGCCTATCTCATGCGACGTTCCGTCAAACTTGACAGGTGGCGAGATATTCATATCTTCAGTGGTATTGGGCGGAGTTGTTGCTGTGGAGGCTGATGGGGCTATATCGTTTGCCAATAGTTTAATAAGCATAGCGTCATCTGACACCCATCATTGATATAGGCGTAGTTGGACAGTTTTGTTTCTTGTGTACGGTGGATGAAGTTAATAGTAGTAGTAATAGTACTCTAGTACAGTCGTGTTCACCGTAGTTAGATGTAGATATATTCTCTTTTTTGGCAACAGTTAAAACCAATGTTTTGACAAAGTCCCACGTGAGCAACAACGACCCGTCGCAACCTCATAGCAACACCAGTGACGGTAAATATACTCGCAAATAACACATAAGAAGCATGTATTCACCCACTCATACACATTGACGTATGCTATAGATATACCATAGCTAACAGTAGTTTCACCAAGTGTTCCCCAAGCAACCAAAGTTAGTGTTGACCAATGGGGGGGGGGTTCTCCAGACAGCCTAATGTCTTCTACGCTTATTAGTAGTTTTTCGAGAAGATTGTGATGATGGTGGAGGTGGAGGCTGCAAATATTCTGGTCGATCGCCGCTCTCCACGTATTCCATCACTACGTTCACAATATTCTCCACCGCCATCTCATCCCTGTGGTAGTACATATGGCAATGCGACGAATT